>WSTI01007830.1:0-13132 GCA_019616915.1 Ceratobasidium sp. 423
CTGAGATGTAGATAACAGATTGGGCAACATTTTGGGGCAAGGAGATGGATTCGTACTTCAAAGCTGTGGTGGGACCCAGCCTATTCTATCTTGTATGCGCTGGCTAGAACCAACTATAGGAACAAGTCTACGACACGGGCTTGCGATCGTTTTTGTTCCTCAACGTCCCAACTCGGGACCGCTCACCCGGATTCATCGGCCGACCAGACACAGCAAACCAAATCGCCCAAGTTAGAAACTTCAACACTCTTCTCGAGCAAAGGGTCAACGCATTCAGGGCATCTAGGAACGACGCATCCGTGGTATTGTTTGACACGAACAAACTGATGGATGAGGTACTGGATGATCCAGGTCGATTTGGGTTTACGAATGTTACAGGGTGTGTTGCAACAAGTCCCCCTAATCACTATGGAATTTTATTGGAGTGCGTTTAGGTTCTGCTGGTGCTCGGATCCGGGGTACTTTTGGTATGGTAAGTTCAGGTTTGTTTATCTTTTGGTCGCCCGACTTGATTAATATACTGCGTAGATTCGGGCCATATTACGGAGAGAGTTCATCGCCTGGTTGCGGATGGTGTGCTGGGTGAACTTGAAGGTTGGCGTAGAAGATTTCTGGGGGCGCATACACTGGCAAGGGGGGATCCTGTTCCCGTGTGGGCGCGTATCATGAGTTTGTCGATCACCGGGGAACTACTGTTATGTGATTATAAATATAAAATTCACATACGTATTCTCCGGGCTTCCGTTATGTTTCCCGTGGCAGGATTCCCGCCGACCGATGATGATAGCCACTTGGTGAAATCCAAGCTATCAACCCTGTTCCGAGAACACATGCGTGGAACGTAGTGCAAGGTAGTATAACGGGATGAACAGCGGAAGATTGTACCCATGTGTATGCATTGCTATCGAAGCTGGCGACGTTGGTTGATTGAGACGTGGACCCGGAGATGCTTATGATTTTCCACAGGGCGGCTAGGGCCTCGATTTGATTTACCGAGGTCCAACTTCTTGATTCAACCAGCTCCTGCCTCCGACCTCATCCTACCCGCCCACCTAATACTTTTCATTCCTGCTTGCTGTCTTGCTTAAAGGTAAGAACAAGTCTTACGCTCAACAGGACTCCGGTGTTGAAGAAAATTATAGCATTATAATATTGGTTGGTAGATTGGTTCACGAGTGAGTTGGCAACATTCGGTATTGCGATATCCAAAACTCAAACGCGCGGCAGACGTACATTGGACATACCAGCACAGGCGTACGATAAGAGAAACCCGTGATCATTACAGGCAAGCTCCTGCCTGATTCACCCGGATCTCATACTAACTTGCAGCAGCTCCATGCATTTCTGAGGTTATATATATAACACATGGATCGCGCACGGTCTCCCCCTCCCCCACCGGGGTCCGCTGCGCTCCGAGCAGACATGGTTGCCAAACTCAAGCGTGCAGCTTCGCTCCCCCGAATGAAGGATGGCCGCCGACCCCCAATGCCTATGCATGCCGAGGGGGTCAGCGAAGGCGAGCGCGTTATCCCACACAGTGAAGACTCCGAGGTCGAGCGCCGGAGAGCGGCACATGCAGTTGGCCACGAACCCGATACAGAAACCGAGGGCGAGTCGGGAACTGTCAGCGAACCCACTCCCAATGTCGGCGTCTATGGACGGACAGACTCGTTGAGGACTATTCGGCCGAATGATACGCCAAAAGAGGCCCCGGCTACTGGGTTACAGCGAAGCGCAACGACTGGAGGAAAGATCGAGTCTCAAAAGTCGACAATTCCCATGCCCAAATCTCCCGGCACGGATGACGGCGAAGACTGGACAGAAGATGACCCTGCCGTTGCGGCTGCTGCAACCAACACGCGTCCTCCACCGCTTGTTATACCTTCCACCAGCGAACAACCAGTTCCCCAGATTGCTCCCGCACCTCCCCCACGAAAACGTACTCGCTCACGCTCACGGTCCAGATCTCGCTCTCTCGAGCGCAAACGCATTGCGCAGCAACTCAAACTGATGGAAGAAGAAGCCCAAATGAGTTCGTCCACTGATGATCAAATCCCGCCCATCCCTGACCCAGGCCCGGACGTACTTGGTCCGTACTCGCCACTCGCATACGCAACGCCCATGTCTTCCATACACCCTCTCCCGGCATCGCGAGCCCAATCTCCGGTGCTAGAGTTGGCCATGGCAGCAGCCATGCGCAACGCTGCTCGTACGCCGCCACTAGCCATGCTCCAGCAACAAATCCAAGCCCGCACAACTTCACGTAGCCCAACACCTAATCTACTCGGTTCACCCATTTTCCACACACCACTATCACCTACGACTCCTATGATGCTTAATCCAGGTGTACCGACACTCGATCATATAAGAGACAGGCTCGGTGCTAATCTCTTCAGGTCAAAGAGCGCCGTGGAAAGAATGCAGCTCGGCGAAGAGCATCAAATCCCACTTCCTCCTTCGCGAGTCAACACGCCTTCCGCCCTCTCTCGGGCAAATACGCCAGGACCCGGAGGACTTGGGAGAAGTAATACTACCGGGAATCTTCCTGCAGTCCCTACCGGTGATCGGAATGCCGTACGTCAGGCCATGTTGAGAAAACTTGGCGGACGAGTGGATAAGGACCGCGGAGACGGCGATCAGACGAGTGGGGCGGAGGATACAGTTCTTATGCATGGACCAGTGACGCCGTTTGGGGGTAGACCCATCACACCTGGCATTGTCAACGGAATGCGACCCAACACTCCCGGAAACGGTGTTCGAGCCAATACTCCCGGAGTCAGATCTCCTACACCTGGTGGCCGAACAGGCGCCCAGACGCCGGACGGAGGCGTGTCATCCAACCCTGGCACCCCAACCCAAGGGAAGCGCAACCGACGTTCGCATGGAAGAAGAAAGAGCCGCGGGGGCGTCGGTCCTGTTGTAGATGACCGGGAAGAAACTCAAGCGACGGGTCCTCACCAAGCTGCGACAACAACCTATTCACCCGGCGTTGGACGTACCAATATCCTACCCCCTCAACAGGACGACGACGATGACGACGACGAGGGGACGAGCGATCTGCAACGTCAGCGCAGTCTCCGGGAACGTGAAAAGACGCTACAGAAATTGGCCGGCGGGACGCCATCTCGGGTTCCTAGCACTCACCGCCCGCCCCTTGTGGAAAAAGACGACGACGAAGGGCCCGAAACTACCATTCCAACGCTCCCCATATTACCTATCCCCGCGTCCACAACACCCCAACCGCGCTTCCAGCACCATCCTTCGGATATATCCACGCATTCCGGCGCGTCTATTCCCGTCTTCATGGGCGACCAGGGTTCGTTCAAGCTCGATGCGTTCCCTGTGACCATCAGCCAATATCATAAAGAGGGCAACAGCCCCGCTGCAAGGATCTTGGAGGAGGTTGAAGAGTATGAAGGCGAGCAGGAACAGGTCGTTTACCCCGAATCCCCTCGGGCTAAAGCGCGGAGAACTTTGATCGAAGAGTTTGAGAAGAATGGCATGGGCAAAAGTGGTATGTTCAACATTCTTGGGCAAGCGGTGCAGAATCAAATATAATTTTCATTAGATTCGTCTCTCGGCAACTACATGCCCGACTACGCAAAACATGTTGAACCAGACGAAGACGAAGAAAATGATGGGGAAACAGATCGCGAAGCTCAACCACCCTTCCTATCCTATCCTCCGTCCAAACAGACGCACACTTCGTGGGTTTCAAGGCCAAGTACAATGGACATGTCCCCACAGGCTGAATCGTCCACCCTCCCTCCCTCCACCCCGTCCACTGCTGGTCTATTCCCCGGGTCCACCCAGCCAGATCACCACGGAAGTAGCGCCTCGCTCTCGTCGAATCTCGGTTTTCAGGCTGGTGCATCATCCACTACATCCGGGCATTCGTCTAGCCAACATCAGCAGGCAAACTCGACTTCACGTAACCCGTCGTTTACCGACTGGGAGGACGTCCCTGAAAGTGACCTGCCTACTCCTAATTCTTCCAAGCGTGGCAAAAAGGACGGGAGCATAAGCCGAGGGTGGTCTCAAAAAGTCATAACTAGCTTTGGTAGTCTCAGTCGGAGTGCAAGTCGTACTGAAGGAAGGCGGTCCCGCTCTAATAGCATTGTCACCGGGAAGCGCGAGGATCCGGCGAATCGGGAGAGTGCAGCCAGCGCAGCGAGCGGCAAGACGGACGGAGCGCAATCCCAGGCGTCGCATCATACCATCGGCGGCCAGAGCTCCCACGGGGGCACTTCGGTCATGTCGTTGACGAATCCTATGCGTGGTGGCGTCTCCCCTGTGCCGCCCGTGTTGTCAACAGACCCAAGGTTGGCGGACAACAAACTCCACGCGTTCCCCGGGATCCAGAAACTAGAGGCCGAGAGAGAACGAAAGCTTCGGGCGCGAGGCCAGTCGGTGTCGAACAATGCTGAAAGTCTGGAGCAGCTCCCAGCACCTGGAAGCAGCGCAACCCCAAGTCCCGAGCGTGAAGTCGAGCGCCGCTTGACCCACCAACATTCAGACAGTCGGCTACTCTCGCGCTTCCAGAACACGGGTGCAGTCCCGCCGAAGCAAGAGTATCTTGATATTCGTGCGGCCGATGCAACACCGGCAAAGGGACTCCCCCACACTCGGGATGGGGTCAAAAAATGGCTTAAAGTGTTCCAGTCGTCCCCAATTGGAGGAAATGCCAAACCGGCTCGCAACCGCAAGGCCTCGCTGACAGACGTGATCACCGGGCGTATACGGATATCCGACAACGGCTCTACACGCGGGTCTTCCAAGCAGCGCCCGCCCTTGGAGCACCAACCCAGTAGCTCGGAAACAAACCGGATGGAGCTATCCGCCGATCCGTTTGCCGGACCGCGGTTGTCGCCGTCGGAAGTAACGCCTTCTCCAGCGAGCACGCACTCCTTATCTTTTTCGACCACGTTATCGCCTGTTGCCTCGCCCCGCAATTCCAAGCCTGCTCGGCCTTTGCTGAAACTTGATTACGTCATGGCTCAAGTAGAGGCATTGCTATCATCGGACCCTCAATCGAGGCCCGTCCAGCTCGACGACCCCCCTCGCAAGCTGTTGCTCATGAGCCCGGTGTTACAAGTCGTGAACCAGAACACTGTCAAGGATCGATACTTGTTCCTGTTTACGGATCTATTGGTCATTGCCAAGCCTATCATCGTGGAGGAAGATTCGGCTCGCGATACACACAAACCCTCACTGGACCGTACTCTGATCGTTCGGAGCGTGATTGAGCTACATAAACTCCATCTCCATTCTGTCCGCGACGAGCACACCCCTTTGGCTTCTTCTTCAGATGTCGAGCCTCAGCCTGCGATGCAGCTGTTTGCTCAAAAGTTCGCAAAGGATGGACTTCAAGCCGTTGCAGCTCTGCAAGAAAGGGCAAAACTACACAACGAACCTACCACTGTTGCCCAGCTCCTGTTCCAGAACGCAGAGCTCGATCGAGTTCAGCTTGGCCTGGTTCTAGCTCACAGGAATTCCAAGACCATCCTCAGACACTTTATTGACCGCTTCAGCTTTGCGACCATTCGTATCGACCACGCTCTGAGGATATTCCTGCTCTCGATTGTATTGCCATCAGATTCGAACTCTGTCGATTACTTGCTTGCCACATTTGCCACCCGGTGGTTCGAAGCGAATGCCGGGGTCGTAGCGTTCGACAAGGACCTGGCCATTCGTCTTGTTTTAGCCATCATGCAGCTCAACTCGGCACTCCACTCTGGTTACGACGCCCAGTTCAGCTTCCCCAACCGCGCCATTTCAGCTCGCGACTTTATTGACGCTTTCCGTACGCGTGACGTGAGGAACCTTGTCCCTGATGAAGTACTTGAACGTATCTACACGTCTGTACGACACCAGCGCATCGACCAAGCCCTGGATCCTCGCGAAGACGCTCCCATCAAGGCCGTCACCATTACCCCGAGCCACCTGCCTGATCGACTAACCTGCCGTGTCCCATCCGAGCCTATCACCGTCCGAATCCCCGAAGCCGATTCGGACTTTACCATTCGGCTTTATGGTCAGGATCTCACTTTCGAACCTAGCATACTCGATTTCTCCGAGTCGAACGAGCAGACGTTCAAGGTCGTTGGCAACTCGTTTGGTACCAAGACAATGATCATGGCGCGCACCGGCCCTAATGCACCGCTTTATACTGGCCTCCCGTTGAGCAACAAGTTCAGTGTCGAGCGCGCGTTCATGCGTAATACCTTCCAAGTCTCGTTCGTTCGACATACGGATCAGCCGCGCAAGTACATGTTCAGCGTCGAGGGAAGTATGGTGCATCAACAATGGATGAACGTCATGAGACGGCAAATCGCTCGTGCGGTAGAGGCTGATGCTAGCATGGCTTCGGTTGGAGGGCTATCTGCCCAGTCACGTCGAGCTGCCGAGGCTGTCGCTGTTCAGGTACTTCGCGATACGCTCATTGCCCCTGAAGATGCTCGCAAGGAAACCGCTAGTTCACACCGACCCGGGTTTGGCCATGCCCGTGTGGGATCTTCGATGCTCACGTTCGGTGGAGAAGGTTCAATGTCGGGTGTCCAGCCATCGTCGATCCCCAAGGGCGCCCCGAGGACCGGGCATGATCTAGTTACCGTCTGCCAACAGAACAGCTTGCTTCCGCTCGTTCTCAGCTTTTTGCACTCGCGCATAGATAAGAATAAAGAAGACCAGAGTGAGGATGAGCCCAGCATAGCTTGGGGTGGAAACGGTGTGAATGGGTTCAGCTATGGCTCAAACGGCCTAGGCAGGATTTGAGGGTATTGGTGTTCAGTTCACGGGGTAGTGTATAGTGAGTGTTGTTCGCCTTATTCGGCCCGGATTTGGCGTCTAACTATCTTTGGTCCTAGGCTCAATTTCGGAATCAATCACTGGAACAATCTCCCATACACAAGGACTTTTGATAATATCTTCGTTTTGTTTCTCCCCTTTCCTCTATTTTGCTTTCAACGTATTATATCTGGTAGCTTTGAGTGTGTGATCGTTTTGGTTTGGTGGCTTCTTATATATTCTCTTCATCACTATCATGTAACGCTATGTACGCAATTTATACTTGGCATATCGAGTACTTATTCTTGCCTGATCCTCGGTCCCTCGGTCGCGTGGTGCGAACGGCCCCCAGCGGGATTGATAAAAGTTGACAGGTGAGCTAGGACATATACTATACGGGCGCCGAGCAGCGGGCGCACATCGCTTTAGTGGGCGACCAAAATGGGAGATAAGTTCCCATACCATATGCACGCATTTGGCCATGCGAGTTTCGAAGCAAGAATTGTTGCTTCCGAAGTAATTTGGGTGTGGTATCTGAAACATCAACACTTCTTGACTATTCAAGCTTGTTATCAAGCGCAGGGGGTCAGGATTGGCTTAGGCTGCTCAGCGATTTAATTGTCTAGACCAACTACCACGAAACTCTTGCAGCAATAAATGGTGTACAATTATAAACTTAACACGTTGCACAGGAACAAGGATAGCCTTACCGCCGGTCCAGGACATCGGCAGAACCCTAAAATTGATCCGGGTCCAGGGTATATGCGTCTCGCGTCAAGAGTAAAATTAGCAGGGCACAGGCACCGGCGTATAGAGCAGACTTTGAACAAGGACAAAGCATTGACAGCGACAGCGCTAGCGTGCTATATAGCTCAAAGTAGCTTCATTGACTCTGGATCTAAACACAACTACGAATGACATGACAACAACAGACATCGATCCAAAACAGGTAAGTTGCGCACAAACCCAAAGTCTAGGCATTACATGCAGCGTTATGGGCGGGGTGGGTGTGGTATGGAAACGAATGTAGCTATAGTAATCATATGGTACAAAGGTGATAGAAAAGAAAAGAAACGCGATGCAGTTTACACCAACCCGACAAAGGAAAGAAAGCAAACCAAAGTCGAAAACAAATGTTGCCAAAAAGAAATATATGAATAAACACGAATAGATGAGCTCGAAAGGGGTAAGAATTAGTGTTGCGCTTCGACATCTTTCTGGCTACCTATGTATGGGTAAGAGTCAGGCCCAGAGCCCAAGCCGAATGTGTGCTTGGAGACATTGTCTTCCTCATCCACATCACTCGCGTTTGCGCCTGACCTGTCTCGATGAGGGAGAGCAACCATCTGGACACCAGCGTCGTCCGCATGAGTCTCGCGCACAGTCGTGATCTGTACCCGGTCCTTGGTGGTAGTCTGGGCGGGTCGGCGCCACTCATTCCCGGCGTATTGGGTCGAGTGCTCGGCATCCGTTCGGCTCGATGAACCCCCAAACGCAATAGAACGAGAGTTGAAAGTCGCCAAGAGGGTGTTGGTGTACAGCTTGGCAAGGGCCAGGGCCGGTATCATGTGCAAATTATTCTTCTGGTAGACGAGGTAGAGGATGAGCTCCGTGACGGCCGCAGTGGTTGTGATCAATCCGGTCTCTACAGTCATCCGGATGAGTTTGGTTATCACACTGTCGGTCTGGCTGAACCCGGTCGAGGCACGAGCGAGCTACCGAGTAAGAGATGGTTAGAATGAGGTGATGACCACGCGGGTGAATGACTACTTACGAAGGTGACCATGGATATTGTGATAATAAAGTCGCATAACGCTGAGCCTCCCAGCCAGACTGTAGCCGTAGGGAAGAGCGTAGCAATCTTGGTGACGTCATTCAAGATGGCGAACTAGGAGACCAGTTAAGCTCCCGGCGACGTTGAGAGGTGCTTGTTACGTACCTTGATACCCGAGTACATTGCGCATAGACCCTGCGCAATAGCAATGGCGATAATCAAACCGGCAAGCGGGATTGACTTGCTGAGTATCCAAATACGCCATGCGAAGAATAGCTGGACAGTGGCAGACACTAGCAAGACGTCAGCCAGATGGAATTGTCCCGGGCTAACCAACTCACCGAGTCCACTCAGCAACGGGACTGCGATCCAAGACCAACCAGGATCTGAAAGAACTCGCAAATCGCCCCATCCTTTAGAGAGGAAATGCCAAGCATTGTGCGTTGTGAGCGCCGTCTGAACACAGTCGGTGAAGAAGAGGCCATAGACAAGGCTCTTGATTACCCGACTATCATTGGGGAATGATAGATAGTAAATATCTAAAATGGTAGGATGAATACTGTACCTGGAACAAGGTACGCTATTAAGTACTCACAGACTTGAAGAATTAAGATACCAAATAACCCCCAGTTGAAGAGATATCCAAGAAGCAAGGGCCCGGTGCTGTGTCTGCATTAGGCTTTATCGATGGACGTATCTGTATAGATAACTTACATCAATTGAATGTTCTCCGGGACGCCTGGGATTACTGTTGATGACATGATGATGTATAAGCGGTCTCGAGCACGACTAAGATTCGACAGAGTTGATGGGGACAACAGTGCGTGCTGGATGGAGGGTGGAAGCAGAGGTTATAAGGAGTGACGACCAGGGGAACAGTGAGCCGCGCTAGGCTATTAGTAGATATGCGATCGTCGGATCGGAGTGGAAACTAAGAAACTCGGATTTCTGAGATGGGGAATGTCCTGACGCAAGCGCTTCTGCGAAGTCAAGTGGATCGCTGCTAGCACAGGGGAAGACAGCTGACGACAGAGCAGGCGGGAAACGAGAAGACCGGCAGTGAAGGGGGGCTCAAAGGAAGGACATTTCGGGCACACAAGGCTCTCAAATATACCGGGAATAGCGTGCTGACACAAGACATGTCCCGATCGCCCATGTTGACACGGTTCCTACCATCTCCAGCGCGCAAAGGATTTCCGGATATTCGCCCACGCTGAGATCCACCAATTCTACATATCAAGAACCCTAATATTGATCCCTCACGAGATTCTTGGATTTCCCCGGCCGGAGTGTATTCCGATGGGCTTTCATATGGACAGCTGGTCGACAGTGTGGAACGGAGAAGATCTCGCAATGCGAGCAGTGCACCATGACAAATAGGCGGCGGGTCGAGTTCGGGGAGCAAATAGAGCGCACTCTGATCAAATTGGGTATAGTCCGGCAGTACGGCGCCAATTTCCACGCGATAGCGCTTGAGCGTATAGTGTCGCGTGCATGCGACGTAAACCGGTCCACAATTAGCTAGTAGATCTGCGGCCTGCCTCGCTGCTACTGTACCTCATCGCGTCTCGCGTCGCTCCAGGCCCACTGTTCCTGGTCGTACACACATTAAGGACCTAATCATAGCTTGCTTTGCTATCCATCACTGCGCACCATCAATCTGGTCGACCTTTGCCATTCTCGACTACCAAGGGAATCTCGTTATAAATAGTTTGTGAAACTCGCTCCAGGAACAGTTCAAATGCCTCCCATAGGTCTTTGTAGTTCTGCATTTTACGGAAATTTATCTAATTCAGCCAACCTCAGCCACTGCCACTGCCGCAGTCTCTGGCGAGGCTGCATAGACCCACTCTACGTCCGAAGATAGGTCGCCGAAACTAATTCAGGGGTTCCACGCGACACGCGCACGTGAGAGTAGTCTAGTTCTATCAACCGCGCCCATGAATACGCTTAAATGCTATTTTCCACCAACATTCTTGCACTTCACATTCCAGAGATATTTTTCGAATTATTATGGTATGGGGGCTCGAGAGCCTCATGGCTCCTGGAGTCGCTTAGTGCTTTTTGCGACCGATTAGCTTGCCGGCAATGCTAGTGCAATGCTCCTCACGGAATGAATACTTTGTCAGAGATCTTCTCCCGTTCTGTGTTTGTATAGTAAAATTACTCGTTCACTTGCGGTTTTCGGGAGCGTAGAGGTATGGAATGGGGTATTCACGGTCTAGCAATGCACTCGGGAACCACAACCCCAGTCTCTTGGTGCGAATGAAGGTACACTGCACCCTAATGCACATGTTGTTGCGAACTTCCTGGGCGGAAGAGGCGGAGCGGCGACTCTGTCTTGCTTTCCATCGCGACGGATACTTTACGTTAATCACAACTCTACAATCAGCCATCGCGATTCCGGCAATGCGACTTCTTGAATGCGACTCTGAATCTAACTTCCGGTTACATGGTACCGTGGTAGTATCATACTCTATCTCTCCCCGCGGTAGAATTTTTGTATCGTGAACATACACTCGGGCAATCTATCTGGTAGCATCTCTGGTTGTGTATATTTCCAACGGAGCTTATTTTTTTTCTCACATATTCCTGATGATGACGAACCTTGATTTCATACAGTAGTTGATGTAAGGCCGGTCCCGAACGGCTCGATCGAGAGATGCTTCTTGGGTCTCGACAGCTCCCGATGGGACACGCAAGAAAGGAGCGAACGTGTGGCTCAGCGGGACTTGCCAATTCAGAACATCTGGGTGCCAACCTCAGAGTGGCACGATCCAATCAGAGATGCAGGATGAAACTTCGGTTGTGCAATTCACCTTGCTCTCGTACCGTCGGTGATATAAGCTCAGCCCCTGTCCATCGGTTGACACCGATCTACCTGTGGATATCTTTGCCACTCGATACCAATACTCCTTGCTCGCTCCTCACTCGCTCATAAAATCTGATCGAACCAACGCTCGGCCTCCGACTCCTGCACGCCTTTCCTGTCATCTTTCTAGCCATCGACCTTGTTCTCGTTTTCCGAGTACTTTCAGCCGCCTGTTTCGATCTCCCTCGTTCCACCGGGGGCGTTCTTGCTCTTACCTGTACTTCCCTTTCATCCACACCCACACCGCCATGCCTATCATAGCGCCTCAGGATTTTGTTGCAAACGAGTTTGATTACCTTGTCGTTGGTTAGTCTTGCAATATTTCCACCCCCTGAAAATCTACTGACCTGTGTGTTCCTTTGTCTATAGGAGGAGGAACAGCCGGTAAGAAAACCCACAGATCAAGTATAATTCAATATTATGGTCTAACCTGTTGCCTTGCAACCTTCCTTTGCGATGACCAGGCCTCGTTGTCGCTGCTCGGTGAGTGCTGTGCCTTCCTAGTCCATTCGTAGTTGGCCACACAAATCCCACTGTGTATATTCGGGTATTCGATCCCGTTAGTCGTGGGCACACCGGAGCTACCGGACTCACCTTCAACTTACGTCTTATCGCCTTCGTGCCGTCATTCGCGATTGGGGGAACATGTCAGAACGGCATCTCCATCCCCCACTCCCATCCTGCCTCGCATTTCATCATATTTGTTTAATTTCCTATTTTTCTGCTTGTCTTCTGCCTTGGCCGGCCATTTACCCATCCGCGCGCCCCTCCACCTATTACCTGCAACCATGTGTTGTTTGGGCCACTCTCTTTGCCTTCATCTTTGGCGAGTCGCCTGCTGACAAGTTTGTAATTAATCTAGTTTATCGGAAGACCCTACTATTCGCGTCGGAGTGCTCGAGGCCGGGGAATACGTGCCTGATGAGCCCAACATCAATGTTCCGGGATACTTCGGACGTGCAATCGGGAATCCAAAGTACGATTGGGGGTTCCTGACGGTCCCCCAGAAAGATGCGAATGGTCGCTTGATATATCATCCACGGTGAGTTGAGGTCTGGAGGTCAATTTAGTGAAGACTAATCTATCAGCGTCATAGTGGTAAAGTTCTCGGGGGGTCATCTGCTGTGAGTCCCTAGTTGATCAGGCACAGGGTCGAACTAGGGAGGTACTAATTTGTCTTTTTTGTCTAGCTCAACTTTATGACCTTGGGAAGGTAAGCAAGGAATGCCGTATTCACGAAGATCCGGTACTTAGCATGTTCACCACACCAGGGGTTCTGAAGCGGAATACGATGGTATGTGAACTCTCTTCCTCTCTCCCATTCCCACCCTCAATTCGCTTGTTTCTTAGCGTTCGAGGTTCTCGGCAATCCCGGCTGGAACTTCAAAGAGTTTCAACGCTACTTTTCGAAGTCCGAAACGGCCCATGCGCTGCCTGAAGAGACGGCAAAGGAGTATGGTGCCGAAGTCCTTGAGCCTGCTGGCACCGATGGCCCGATCGCACGTTCGTACCCCGGTTGGTTCAGCGACCTCCACCTCCCACTGTTTGGTGCATACAAGGCACTTGGAGTAGATGTGAACGTTGACCCCGTGAGTGCGCACACCTTGGTTCTCCTATTCCTATTTCATGCGTTCGAGACCGCCTTGTTACCTCGTTACTCACCCGGATTCGTTTTTCATCTGTTCCCCTCTGCAGAATGG
>WSTI01007833.1:0-13023 GCA_019616915.1 Ceratobasidium sp. 423
TAACGATCTTGAGGCAGAAGTCGAATCTCATAATACCGAAATTGAGGAAGACGTTTCTCTCGAAACTGGTGTCCAACGGATGATTGACGAAGCAACAACCGACACAGATGATGAGCCAGATGCCCCTGGGTGAGTAAACGTATGATTCCCACAAAATACACTGACTAACTAATTCACTCATGTTCAGAAACCCTTTTGGGCGTCCTGCACGCATTCCACTGCGGGATTTATTTAGTTTTCTTACCCCCGGAAACTCCGGCTCATCGACACAGGGCGATTCTGCACGCACATATATGGATCAATTATGGCGGGAGGCTGTAGTAAGCAACGACAGCGACCTGGAACTTGCCGGGATCTTAGAAGAGGTAGGCGTATCGGAGCCGGAGACCGATTAAAATGTACTGTATATTATCCCCCAAACAAACATACTTGATCAAGTACACACATTCCTTTCTGGGCGTGACACGTGACTTGAGGTCCTTGACCCTTTTGACCCCGTCACGAGTCCACGGGGTCAAAAGGTCAAAAGGTCATGACCCGGTCATGACCCCGGGTCATGACAACACTGGTTCGGCAGAAGTCAAGCCCTGGATTCGTGGGAATATTTACATGCGCATGCCGAGCCTCATGCTGATCCGCCCTATCGGCGATATCATCGGATACCGGGTTTAGTCCGGGTTCTGATCATCCACTGACACAATCCCAGACTCAATGGAGAGTCCAGTTCGCCTCACTACATATTAGGGGGAGAGACCTTGCTGAACGGGGTGATTTGTTCATCCACGCCCCTCGGTAAACGACCTCAAGTTTTTCTGCACATTATGCTTGCATGAAAGGGAACTTAGACCACTTCGTTCGCCACACACCAAAGAGATGCTAGGACCTAAGCGTAAGACTGTGGTACTAGATCCTTTTCAGGCGAATCAAATCACGGGGAAAGTTACACGATTCAATAGTATTACAATACGACACCGTTACCAAATTAATCCCTAGCAGGGCCGAAAAAGAAGCCAGGAGTTATCATGCCCAAGTTCTACCCTGACCCGTTGTAGAACCGCTGAGGTAAGAGGGTTGCTTAGCCTCGAACGAATGTGACGGGCGTTCGGGTTGGACAGCGGCATACGGGTCATACTCTGGGTGGCTAATATCAATGTCGGCTCTCCTAAAAGCGCGAGTACATCAACCTGACGGTATGCGGCCATACCAAAGGTCTTACTCACCCTTCATCCCTAGGGGGATAGGTGGGTCTCGGGGGCTTCGGTACCCACACAAGGGTCATAAGCCTTGAGAATGGCCTGGTCGCCGGATTTGCTTCCCTGTACCTGTTTATCTCATCTTCTATCGCTCGCCTCCTTTCGCAGTCATTACAGTGACATATCACACCTACAAAAACCCTACATTAGTTGTGCAGAACCATCCAAAGCCATAAACCGACCCACGAGGTGGCATGATCCTTCGTGCCAAAAAAGTCGTAAAAAACATCCAGGCACCCCAGACCGACAAGGTCATGGTCGCAGAACCAACAAATACAGATGCCAGAAGGGATCTCAGCGGTTTGAGTTGATAGGTTGGGCAGAGGTAGGTCGTGACCATGACCGATTCTTCGTGGAGTCCCGTCAAGTTGTCAAGTTTAACAGGCTTCCCATCGAGTAGCGATTCGGCCCAAGTCCGATATGGAGGGGTGAGGGTTCCGTAGTAAAACGTCTGGCTCCCTTCCGCCCAGTCGCTTGCATTGACATGAACGCCGGTGTCGTTTGGCGCCAGGTTAGGTAAAATGGCAGTGCTCAAGAGTGAGGCGTTCAGGAAGATGTTTGGGGGTGCGTGGTTGCCAAGGTCAAGATTGACAGCATGGATGACGACTGTCGCCAAGTTCACTATGGTATCGTAATAGATATTGGCTTCGTCAGGGTATGGGTCAGGTAACCTTCCGTTCACGTATGCAAGGGTGCTGACCGTTGGGTCAGGACTGACTGCAGCAGGGTCCACATCAAAGAAAATACTCGTGCTGAGAATCGCGTTCGAGAGATGGTCCCTGGATTTGCGCATGATGGTGAGGGCATCGGTTGAGATTACCTCGAGCGCTGCCAGCACAACCTTCCGGTAGTCCGATCGGTTTGTTTCAGTAAGGTTCAATAAATCCAGGCCAGCACCATAGTATTGTCCAATGAAGTCCTTGCTGAGCACCCAGCCGAATGTTATCGTTGATTCCATCGATACCTCGATAGGATATTTGTCGTATCCCGGACAAATCACGCCAACCTGTCAAACAATGATTTTGTTAACCCCCCCGACAAATATGGATCTTACTCCACTCACGTTCACCGTCTGAGTTAGCTCAACCAGACTATAATCGAACCGAGTAGTATTTACGAAGCAGTTCGCGAACGATTGACCTCGGTATTCGACCCTCTTTTGCTCCTGCACTCCAGCCGCTTTAGTGCCTTCGGATGTATTCCACGTGCTCATAACAGTGTAATCGAACAAGGAAGAGGATAGCCGGAAGGTATCGCCTCTGCCAAGGTCCTTGGGCTCGCATTGTGCGGGTCTAGGACGCAAAAGAACAGGCAAACGGCGGGCGTCCCACCAGTCACCCAAATATGTTTCGTGCTGCTGAAAACTTGGTTGGAGCGTAGGAACCAAGTCAAAACCCAGCGTTGCCACTAAAACGCGAGTCAGCGTTCTCTTAGAAAATACTCATATAGGACGGGTCGTACTTACGGTTTACGAGGATTAGGAATGGCAATGTGACTAGAAATACTACAAGTGTAGCCAGAAGAAACCAATGGCCTTTTGGATGTGGATGGCTGAGACTGTATTCGAGAGTTGGTAGCCGAAACATGCTGAGCTGGGTCTCTCTCAAAGCACTAGGGGCAGTAGCCGCCACTGAAGGAGATATATGCGTGAGGCGTGGGTCACCCACTTGCTCAGTGGGTTGGACGAGCGAATACACTTGTAGAGCAAAATCTAGATCAATGAAAAGCAGATAGCACCGGAATTACTCGAGGCGATGCTTATGAACATGTGTTACATGAAGCGCTAGATAGCAGCTCCTCCCGCACCTGGCCTGGGCCGCATTTGAAGACCATGCCTCGCCTCATTCGCCCATCTCACCATGAGTGCTGCCAATGGTGGGTCTTTTTGAGGTCACCGGTTTACGCATGCAGGAGTCGGAAAATGCTATTTGGGAGTGTTTGTTCTGGACTTTTTACATGCATCCCCTAGTGAACCTAGCTCGAAAATCCCCCAACCAAGGATCCGGTTGGTCCTAGCGAAGCCGGTCACTGATTTGGCCACCCCCATCCCCGACGTCGCGCTCCGGCAGCGTGTCGGCGCTTTTAGATCTAGCTTAGACTTGGCCCGGATCTTTTTCCAACCTCTACATGCGTAATCGGGAGTCCTGTCTTTTGGTACTTTGCGCCCAGAGCCAATCACGCGGCATGCGCAGGAAATTTGATTTACCTAATTGAAATACCATGCTTCTTCCTTTTCATGAGCTTGCAGCTCTCGGAGTACATTTAGGAAGCCAAGGTCTCCTATACACGTCGAATGAAGCCCCGAATTATCGACAATTTCTCGGCGCATTAGTGTGGTAAGATAGAGCTACTTTTAAATCAAAAGCTGCCCGGAAACTTCTCCCTCGATGCCTCCGCTCAAGGGCCAGAGGGAGCCGGCGAGCCGTGAGCGCTCATATACTCACTGCGTTTCAGCACAATCCCACACCCCACCTCGTCCTCTAGATATTTTTGGGTGTTGCGCGGGATCATCTATAAATATCCCGGCGATAGCCCCATTCAATTGAAAGCATATCTCCTGGCTTGCAACTAGTAATAGACTCGACGCAAAGTCTGTTCGCATCTGTACACCGATCAAATCTTGGAGCGGGCTTGCGTAAAGTGTCCAGGCGTCTCGTAACGTGTGTATATCCCATAGAGCCAATCAATGGTTTGGGCTTGGGCGTTGCATCGCTGCTATTATTTTTGAGCGCCGCCCGTCCCCCGTTGCTGTGCATACGTCAAAAGGCGTTCCACACATTCTAGGACTTGGATGGACAACCTGCCTTTCAAAAATGCCGTTTGATTGAACGCCCGATATACGGTCCCACACTCTATCGTACATGACGATCGTAGTGGGTGAAATTGCGGCCCCTTCCTTGTATGGGGCACCTCCAAACATATGCAAAATTCATTACCGAAGTAACATAGGGCCTGCCGTACGTATTATTTCAGAAATTCCATTATAAAGCCGTACAAGACTCGTATTGGGAGACAACAGGAGATAAATGGATCACAAGCCAAGTCTTTCTAGTTTCATTTTAGTCTCAAATTCTTTTGGTAGTTTTGCCTGGTGATGAGGTTGGTCGTGATTTTGCAAATTTTGTGCGGGAAGAAGGGGGCTGGACGCTCGGCAATCACCTGTGCTAAGTTTAGCAGCAGCCTGTCGATCAGCTCAATTAGGGGATGGTAGATCAATGCGACTGCATTGGCATGGGCGCTCACTTCAGCTCCCGTGGTTCTCCAATTGATGATTGTCCGGAGATCTGGCAGTGCATGACGTCCACGAACAAAGCGAAGGTGTCGAGATCTTCACGCTTGCACGCATTTTGATAAACTGGTGGATCGGAGCGCGAGCACTCATACGGGGGACTCCCGCAGTAAATTCTCCCCCGAGTGACGGAAAGAGCCTCTTTCGTAGATCAGGCGTGCGTTCGAGTGGGTGACAGTTTTTGAGAGCACTGGCGAACCTAGGTTTGCTGGAGTAATGACCAAGCGTGCAACATAAGTAGTGTGCAAGTAGACTTCGAACAGATGAAGGCTTCCGTAGCCCCTCGAGTGTTTCCATTCCGGGTCAATGAATGAACTGGCGGCTTTGGCCAATCACAGGTCAAGATTGTGGCCTAGGGATTCTGACGTAAAGGGTGCTATGCGCTTCAGAAACTCGCCTACCAAACCCACGTCATTTGATAGCCTCATCAACCGGACTCCTATACAGGAGTCTGGGGCGGATGCACGCCAGTGAGAGCCCGTGTTTAAAATTTGTCGATTAGGCTGGTGGTGGATTTCGGTTACAACCCGATTGGTAAATTTATGATCGCGCAGCCCTTTCGTTACCTGGACATACATTGGTGCCAGACTAGTCACTTAATGTTGCTCGGCGTTTTAGGGGTCCTCACTGCCTTTCTTGCTTTCTCCGACCCGCCCTTGTACTTCCCTCCCATACTATCTGTGCGTCTATGGAGGAACCTTGGAACACAAGTAGGACTCAGCTGATTCTAATGCCACTCGTGGAGCGCTGGCTACGGAGGTGGACACCCCTTAGAATACACTTAAAGCTATGTAAATAATATCATAAAAATGTGGTGCCATGTAAATATGAATGTAGTTGGTACATCTGTCCCAAGTTTCACAGTTCTGCTTTAAGTTGTTAGGTTTATCTTATGCGCATTCTCCCTTTTTTTTTGAATCCTTTTATAGTCACTGTGGGGCCGCGCCTTATGTTAGACTACAAATCAGCTGGGGCATACCCCGCCTAGACAAGAGAACAGTACAAAAGCACAGTATACACTAGCGATGAAGAGAGAGGAAAGGAAGCGACCAAACGTACAAGGAACTGAGACTTAAGCAGTGGCACTGAACTAAACTAATCTAAGACTAAAATATAGTAGGCGATTACGAGAAGCGACCAGCCGCAAAAATAAAGGAAAACAGAGGCGAGAGAAAGTCTGGGGTCGAGAAGAGGATGTCAAGAACGCGAGCGTCACGACCCAGGGGGCCCAGGAAGTGGTGGCGGGCTTCCGCGTGCGCTGGGCATTGGAGCAGGAAGTGCGAGACCGTCTCGGGAGCCGTGCGGCAGTACTGGCAGGTGGGTTCCTCCGCGCAACCGATGACCCAAAGGTGCTGTTGTAAGGGGATGTGACCGGTGACCAAGCGGTAGAGTAGGACCGCCTTTCGGCGGGGAAGGCCCTCGATAAAGCTCAGGAAATCAGACGCAACGACACGACCCAAACGCTCCGCGTGCTTTGTCCCTGCCTCAGACTGCCGCCAGAAATCCGTGGACAGCTCGCGATACCGGCTGTCCATGCTCTTGCGAAGGTGTTCAGGGTCGAGGGGGACGGGTAAGAGGCGCTGGAAGGAATGAGGGACCGCGTCACCGAAATCCTTGCCACCGGCTGCTGCGCGAGCCTCGCGATCGGCCAGGTCGTTGCCCCGAAGACCCATGTGCCCTGGGCACCAGGCCAGGCGGATATCCAGGAGTGGCTTCGCCCTGCGTAAGGCCCGAAGCTCGGCGCGCACCCTGGCTGCTAGAGCATGAGAGGGAGTACCGTGTGTTGGGTCGACGAGTCTGACCGCGGCCTGGCTGTCCGAGTAGATAACTAGATCGTCCCAGATCCCCGTACTGCGAGCCAGATGGATAGCGAGGCTGATGGCAGTGAGCTCGGCGTCCAAGGCCGTGTGGCAACACGAGCACCCCAGGTTGAGACCGGCTGTGGCGCATTCTCCCATTAATCAATGAGATACTTTTAAACATTAGTATGCTCTCCCATCTTCATTTTATTACATACCAGACGTCAGTGCCAAGGGGGTTCGAGTCTCACCTGCTCTCTAGGTTTTCCTTACGAGAAATTCTGGAGTTTGGCTCCCCCAGATATGGGAGGAACCACCAAATAACCACAGTGCTCTGTGGTATCGCCCCTCCTTGGTAATCACATTCGATAGGGCTCATCCCTCATAGGTACCTCTACGCAGGTTCTATGCCGTACACGATACTAAACCATGAATTGGTGTCTATCACGGTCAAGAATGACGAGCGCTGCACAGCTGTGACGCCGGCCCAGGACACTCTAATGTGACCCCCTAATCCTGATGGATCGCATGAAGTACGCACGATTGAATGGGATTGATGTCTGACACGCACTTGATAAACCGGCGTTGGGAACTTGGGGCAAAGCAGAAACTGTGCTATCCAATAAAAAAAATTGAGATGCTGGCCCTTAGGATGAGCCGATTGTACGAGCGCCGGCTGGAGGAACGCAATTTCACCTGCGCACGAGGGCTCGTATGGACCCCAGAGGAGGATCTGCAAATAATAGGGTATCGCAAGATCATCCGACTCCCAACACTCCGAGCGCTAAGCTCGAGCCTGCGATTGCGTACTGTACACCGCCCAGACGGACTTAGTCCACCCCTTGGCAAGTGCTATTGAGCTAGAGTGCGTTTTTCTGTGCGCTTTCGCCGATCGATATCCACGGCTGCCTGCCCTTTTCACATAGGATTTTAGGTCCAATAAGCTTCTTGTCCTTTTCGTTATTATCCAGTTGCTCCGTCACTGGATGTAGAGCACGAATAAAGTGGATCGACTCCGAAATTGGTTACTAATGCATACATGCGAGTGCCTAAGCCCCTAACCGTAAGTAAGTGATCGAATTAGCGTAAGCGTGAACAAAGACCGAGTTCTTCAGCTTCATTGTGGTCAAAACCTGGAAGCGCACAATCAGGGACATGCGGTGAAACCAGGTACAGGGGAAAGAGGGACACGAACCTGGTAGCTCTAAGTTGGCATTTGGCGTTCTGGTGTTTGGACTATTAATTCGCAAGGTCAAAATTTTTGGCCTCATAATACGTGAAAAGGACACCGGGCATTTAGCCCACCATAACCACCCCATATGGAAATAGAAGCTACATAACTGGGTGTGTGATGGGTGTGTGATACATGAAGTCTAAATGGATATCCAAGCTTACAGAATCTATACCCGAAAATAGCGATCTCCCAAATAAGCATGCGTGAACAAAAGGACAACTTGCGCATCGTGGCTCGTAACTGCTTGTTTAGGATGCGCTACACTAGTTCCTGAGTCACTATGATTTTCATCGAGCTGCAGGCATCCCCATTCTGGTCCCGCGAGCCAAGCTCATTTCGGCCCTGCACCGCACTCCATGATCTTTCGTTACGTCTGGATAGCTTATCCTCATGGCTTCATCCGGCCCGTTAAAATCGCGGTCGTTTGGAATTGGCATTTTCGTCACTCCGGGAGCTATAAAACAAGCTAGGCAGTCCTTGAGTTGCGGTAGCGAGCTGTCCCACTTGCCTCGTCTACTGCTATGAAGTTCCTTCCACTAGTAGTATCTGCTATACTCGCGGTATCAAGCCTAGTGCAGGCTGCGTCTGTGCTCCCACGCAACAACAGCAGCAACGACAGCTTCTTATCCGAGTTCATCGCCGCACTCGACAAAAATGGTCTGACTACCCTGGCCGACAACTACGAGAACATCTTCAAAACCGAGGAAGGCCAACAAGTCATCGATTTCCTCGAGAACAATGGGGAACTCACCCTTCTAGCTCCGGATAACGACGTACGTCCTATTCTTCCTCTCTTCGTCTTGCCCCTCCCTCTATCCACCCATTTTGTGTCGCTGTAACTAACACATCCATAGGCATTCAATCATGACCATCCCGATATCGATGCGGACATCCTCTTGTACAACACACTCTGGGGAAGCATTGATGAAGGCTTCAAGATTACCGACCATAAACGCAAGCGAAGTCATTCCCAGACCCGTTCCATTCCTCGCTCTGGTTTTAGGCGTAGGACCGGTAGGAAGAGGTGGGAATCTTTGGACAAATTCCAAGTTCAAGTACGACCTTTGTGCCAGGCTTCTAATCCCCGTTCTCTGACTTGTCTTTTCCCATAACAGGTCATCGACCAGTTCTCCACCAACGAATGGAAGCGGTGGTTCGCCAACCGCGAGACCTTCATCGACCGCGCAGTCGGGGATGCAAGAGTTGTGGGGAGGTTTACATTCCAGAATATAATTGTTCTTATTATCGACACTGTGCTCTCATTGCCGTCCGAGGTAACTGAATTGTTGGACAAACCCCTAATCAAGAGGGCCCCAAATGGACTCACCAAGTTCAGGGAAGCGCTCGAGAGAGCCGGTTTGGAGGGTTTGGTTGATACGCGTGATGAGCTTACGGTGAGTCCGGGTCTCGGCCTTGTAGCGGCGCCTAACTATAATCCCTCATTCGGGTCCGAAATAGATGTTCGCTCCGATCGATGACGAATTTGATGATATCGACAAATTCTCAAAAGACGATCTATCCTCATTCATGGAAAACCACTTCTTCTTTGGCACAATTATCTATTCTCCCCTCTTCGAGTTGATGGATAACGCGACCGCCGAGTCAGGCGAGAAGCTCGACTTTTTCTTTGAGAATGACGTCCATTACGTTGGTTGTGGTGATACAAGGGCGGTGGTACTACGACGGGATGTGATTTCTGAGAATGGGGTTATACATATCATTGACAAGCCTTTGAAGTGCGACTGAAGTTGGGACGATAGGGCCCTGGGTCTCGCTACGATTTTTTAAACTTTCATTGGGATAACTGAAAACTTGTGGTGATTAACTGAAATTTTTTTACGATTTACTGAATGCTTGTCATGTGGACATTGAATACTCAGTGTCTCGAAATGTGCATGTTATCATGTACAAGTATGCGGCTTGGCCTGTTTATATACAGTGGTCCTTTTGAATGGAAAAAATAATGGTTGTGAAACTTGCAAACTTGACTCCAGATAGTTGGCCCTAGCACTAATGTCTACATCGAGTGGAGGGTTCTCCCAATGACGCCGGGCTGTGCAACCTGCGCATATTTTCACCAAAGTTTGCTTCATAATCTTGGTTTATTTTTGTGAAGACGTGCATAATGTTACAGCTGCGGGTAATCACACGGAGAACCAAGGGGAACCAAGCCTTTGCTCGAATCCTGTCCTGCCACCAACCTCTTCATCAGGCATGGCATTAGCTGGGCCGCATATAGCGACCCTTTTGGAGGAATTTTGAGGCCTATCGGCGATATTCCTTGAATAGCTCTATCTCAATCGACGAACCCATTTCAATTCATTTTGAACTCTGCTGTGTTGGTGACCAATGTCAAAGCACCACTCTCCGATTCACCAGTGGGCTCACTCTCAAGTTTATAACTTTGGTTGGTTCACACTTTATCTTTCACCATAAGCTAGTCGAAAAAGGGTTTCCACCCCTGTATAACCTCAACCCATTCTAGGGTACTTCGCACGATTGGCTTCTCCTAGACCCATCACATAGTCACCACGGCAACAATACTTACCATCTCTCTGCCGGCCTCCGCAACATTCTCACCACTTATTCTCGTTGCTTCGGGTTGGCCTCTTGTGTCGTCTCGAAGCAAATTCGGAACAATTCGTCATTGTGGAACCGGGAATCCCGGTTCGTGGGTCTTGCTACACACCGTGTTTAGCTAGCCCGTGGCCTATATGCAGACGATTTATTTGATTTGGGCGAAGAAGAGCTGGGACAAACAAGGCTTTGAAATTCGGCGTTACGCTTATCGGCGCTACTGATCAAGTGATAGACACCTGTTATGGGGGGTAGGAGTGGGGTGGTGCGCAGGGAGTCAAAGCGACCACCAGCTAGGCACCAGACCCCCATTCACAGGCCATTCTTCATCACGGGTGTACAGGCCGACCGTTTTACACGCAGACCATCAAGTAAGTAGTCGGCAGACTGTCTAAGCCGATTTCGGGTGGTAGTCGCAGGCAGCCGAGACCAGGCAGTCCTACAGACGTGCACAGGGGAGAACAAACTAGTTGCGAAAAATGTTTGCTGATCTAAAAGAGCTCTTAGAGCAGGTACTACATGTTCATCCGAGACCCGTCATCCACGTCCGATGGATCCCAGGTCACGGAGGGATAGACGGGAATGAGAAAGCCGACAAGGCAGCAAGAGCGACCAGAGCGACTGGTAGTAGCAATCACTATGCCAAAGGATACACTGTTTACACTGTGGACTTTGGCTAGCATTGTGCCATTAGGTCGTAAGTCTTAACGCGGACAATTAATATTTTCAGATGCCCACTTCGAAGATACCGGGGTTTCGCGGTTCCCCTCCAGCCTCCTTTACATCACTCGTGTATGTGTCAATATCCTGTGTGGGCAAAATGACATGTTATTCCACACACAATCAAAGTTTGGAAGGTCCCAGATTAACTGCACACTGCGCGTCTGAAAATATGGTGTTCAATAAGTGGGTTCCATTACGCACACTGCAAATTTCAACGCTTAGTGTCAATGTCATTGTCCCCAAATAATCTCATGTGTCACCGACGAGTGAGCGCCATCGTCGAACAAGCTTGGTCATCGACAAATTCAGCCGACGGACGGGCGAGTCGACCCGTTTGGAGTCAGTACCGACACTGCACGTATCGCCAAGCTAAGCGGCACAACGGGATGCGGGATAAGAAACCGGGAAGCGGTGTTTTTATTCTCAAACGGGCTCCCCCGTCCTATGGTATTGTACACTAAAACCCGACCCCAAACGCATCACATGGTCAGCACATGAAGAAGTACTCACCGCCTCTCGTCGCGCTCAGGAACATTTATACCGATTGTTCTCTGCGCCTTGTGTCACCTCTGATGCTGTCTCGGAGTAAACTTTGAACAAGTTGGGTCTGTTGAATGAGAGCTCGTGGATCGTGAGTCCCGCTGCATGTCTGGGTCTAAACAAATGGAATTTGGAATTCAGCATCTAGGAGAAAGGAATCACGAGTCGTACTTGTCCCGTGAGCATGCAGCATACCGCTGTTCAGTCCTGGACAACATGGGCTGCTGTCTGGACGACCTACTGTAGTCCTGAACCGCCGGAAATATCCTGTTTGAATTTCCTAGAGTGCTTTTGAAACGGTCAGCAATCCTCGGGTAATCACATCTAGGGCAGCCAACTCCATATTCGTGTCTGCATCTTCTAAGACTGGCCACGTTTCCCTTCATGCTGTTACCACGCCCTCTTCGGCGCTCATACAGCTCGTTGCGCTGCGGAGTCTCGAGCAAGGAGCTTTGAATGAGGAACGTTTAGAAAAGGATCCGGCATGAGAAGAAGGGAAATTCACCTAAGATTCCACCCATCGAACCGCCGACTATCTTGATCACAAAAATATCCACAATGGGTGAGTCGATTCCAACGGGGCTCGTGTTGCTTATTGAAATTAGCAAAGGTCGCACAAGGGAAAGCGATGGTTGAACGGAATAAGTGGGCTAGTGTGGACCAACAGTCAGCCACAAGACAGCCAAGGAGTCGCACTGCCAAAAGGAATGGGCAGAAAAATACCTGGTAAATCACCTTCGCAAGCTCGTGGCACTCAAGTCCCATCTTTGTCTTCGCGAACGGCGTAAAATGTCGCAAAGTCCGTGAAACAACCTGTGCTCTATCCTTCAAATACTCCAATGTGATCCGGAACGCCTCCCGCATTTTATTGGACCTTCACCTCCGCGAACTCGCCCTAGTTTGACCGTGCCCAAAAGCTAAGGTCACACCACCACGCGTAGATCACCAATCTCACCAATCTCTGAGATTGATGTGCGCTACCACACCGCGTCGCCTGGACTCATATCACCCACAACTCAAACCGTCGTCGTGCACCAGATGCGTCCTGGCGGAGTGATCCAAGCTAGCCGTACTTGCACCAAGTTGAGCCACGTGCGGGAGAAGAGTCGCAACTCGGGCGAACAACGCCGACTGGGTGGGTGGCTCGAGCCTTCAGCCATGTGTTAGCCAAAATCGCACTCCAAAATTCTGAACTCGCCATATTAGCTTCTTTTGACCTGAGCCCACCACCACTTGCCTCCACATCCAGCGATGTTCGAACAAACTCAAGACGAGGACGTCATCCCCCGAATACCCCTCGACGCGTGCGACCACGATTCCTCCACGCTCTGTTAGACTTCCCGAATCCTCTTCGTTTTTGGTCTGGGTACTTGTGCAACACTTTCGAGTCTTCGCCGCGCTAGTGAGGAAGCTTAAACGCTGAGGGTGGTAGTCCTTATAAGGTTATGTGACGAAGCCGGCGGAGCCACATAACCAATACTGGGCCTAGGAAGCCGGGCGCTTACGAGATCACGTGGCCGGCCGCGCACCGTAGCGTTGCGTTCGAGTCGAGTCAACTCGAGCCTGGCTCGACTCGCCCCCAAAATTGTGCTTCGCGAGGCCAGGGTC
>WSTI01007834.1:0-12948 GCA_019616915.1 Ceratobasidium sp. 423
TAAGTTATGGAATAAGTGGATAATGTCAGGTAATTACACCTTGTTACACCTCATTACACTTGATGCTTTTTCCTGAGTGCATCCTAGTCTGCCATACCTTAGGGCTGGTCTTAGTGACTTGGGCTGAAAGCCTGGGCTTGATTTGAAGTTAAGTGCCAGCACTTGATACTGGGCCTTCAAGTTGACAGATGCTGACAGGCATCTCTGTGTTCAGTGCAACATCTGCAAAACTTGTAAAACTCCAGGAGGCCACTGTCACAACTCAGCTTGGACAACTAGGAGAAGGTATGCAAAGGGTTTGTACACATAACCCTAGGAAGATGCACAAGGTGGCTATGCCATATGTACCAAGTGACTTATGCCTTAGCTAGGTAACTAAGGACTTATATGCACTGACAAGGGGTGACTAACAGGTAGATGGGGCAAACAAGGGCCTGGGGTTATGGTTTAGGTAGGATAAGATGCACTTGGTCCAACTAGGGGACCTGGGCTAGGGTATGGGTGATAAAGAACAGATGAGATTGGCTAAGTCCTCATAGACAAGAGGTTAAGCCATGAGGAATACTCCCAGCTTGACCTCTCTCTTATATACATGAGAGAGACACACATCAAGGCAAATGCATACAACCCAAGAAGCAACCAATTTGTAGATACATGTCAAATAACTAATCAAACAGGTCCAAGGGGACCTGACTAATCTACTGATGACACATATCTATCCCAAATAAGGAAACTATCTCGGAAAAATATAATAAATAGTAAAAAATCATGTCATGAGGTTCATACTCATGACATTACCCCCTCTCAAGGGTCAGTGCCTCCAGGTGGTTCTTATGGAAGTCTTCAATTGCTTCCTGAGCATTTCCCATTCCTTCAACTGGTTCCCAAGAGTTACTACCCTCATTGTATCCTTCCCATTTTACAAAGTACTCAATATGGCAGTTATGACCTCAGCCTTTGATCTGGCTATCCACCACCTTTTCAACAATATACTCCTCTTCCCTTTCCTCCATGATAATAGGAGGGGGCTGAGGAGGGTTGCACCCATGGGGATCTGGCTGGAATTTGGTTAATAAGGTAATATGAAATACTGGATGAATCTTCATTGTATGTGGTAGTTCCAGTTTATATGCATGTGACCCTATTTTTTCCAACACCTTATATGGACCCAAATGTTTATGACTGAGTTTGTTCAATGGGCAGTCTGATGAAATGTTTTGATGTGACAACCAGGCTTGGTCCCCAACTTCAAGTTCTACTGCAGGACAATGCTTGTGGTCATAGTACATTTTCATGTGTTCTTGGGCCAAGGTAATTGCTGCCTTAACATCCTCATATCCCTTCTGGAGAAATTCCACATGTTCATCTGCATTTGGAATGTACCCATCTGCTTCTCTGCCTATTGTCATCTTTGGGCTAAACCCATAGCAGATATGGAATGGCAATTTCCCCATTGAAGCATTCACTGAGTTATTATATGCAAACTCAGCCATTGGAAGAAGAGTGACCCAGTCTGTTTGTTGATGGTTACAAAACATGCATAGAAATATTTCAGCAAATTTATTCATAATTTTGCTTTGACCATCAGTTTCAGGGTGGTAGGCAGTGGAAAAAGAAGGCTTGATGTCCAGGCATTTGTACAGCTGTTGCATAAATTTGGCTTTGAAGACAGAGCCCTGATCAGATATGGTTGACTTGGGGAGGCCATGAAGTTTCCAAACATATGTTACAAACAGGTTCACAATATCTATGGCAGTGGCTGTAGAGTGGGTGGGGGTAAGGTGAATCATTTTGGACAATCAATCCACCACTGTAAGAATTGCATCAAAGTTCTCAGAAACAGATAGGCCTGTAACTAGATCATAGGAGATGTCTTCCCAGGGATGTTCTGGCACTTGGATGGGCTTCAAGAGGCCTTGGGGCAATTGATTGGCCAGTTTAGCCCAAATACATGTCTCACAATGGGCCACATAAGAGTTTACAAATTTTGTCATGGATGGCCAATAATACTGCTGAGATACCAGTTCTAATGTATGATATTGACCTGGGTGACCTGCTGCCAGTGCATCATGGTGGGCTTCCAGAATCAGGTTATGTATGGTATCATCCTTAGGCACCATGACTTTCCCTTTAAAATAGAGAAGACCTTGTTGCATTTCCCAATCTTTGACCTTTTTCCCTTGCCTGAATAGACTGATAATTTCTTTAAGGTGTTCATCCTCATGGATAGCTTCCCCAATCAGATCATGGATTTCTGAATCTGGGGTGATCACATTGATAAAAAATTCTGGACAAATGAGAACTTGGTTCTCCACCCCCCTCTCAAGGGGTACTAAATCATAGCACCTTGACAAGATATCTGCTTTTTTATTCTGTGCTCCCAGACAATAAATAATTTGATAACAAAATTGGGAAAGGAAATTCAACCATCTAATCTGACATTGCAAGAGCTCTTGAGACTTCGAAAAATACTCCAAATTCTTATGATCTGTTAAAATTTGGATGGGATGCAAGGCACCTTCTAAGAGGTGGCACCATTCATGCAATGCCTGGATAATAGCTAGGAGTTCCTTATTGAAAATATCATAATTTTGCTCTGCCAGGGAGTGGGACTTCAAAAAATAAGCAACTGGATGGAGTTTCCCTTCTTCATCTTTTTGAGACAGAATAGCTCCAGTGGTGTAATTCAAGGCATTGCATTCGAGGAAGAACTCTTTAGTAACATTGGGTTGGAGAAGCACAGGTGCTTCTTTGAGAGCCTTTTTAAGAGTTTTGAAAGCCTGGGTCTGTCTATCTGTCCAATTCCATTCTGCTTCCTTTTGCAAGAGATTGTATAGTGGTCATGCTGTAGTTCCAAAATTAGGGATGAATCATCTATAAAAGTTCACAAATCCTAGGAACTCTTGGATATTTTTGATGTTTTTAGGAGTGGACCAGTTAATAGCAGCAGTGACTTTGCTCTGGTCAACTTCAATTCCTTTGCCAGAAATGATAAATCCCAAATAGTTGATTTTAGGAATGTGGAAGAAACATTTTTCTAGATTGCAGAAGAGATTATTCTCCTGCAACCTTTTCAGCACCTCCTGCACATGACCAATGTGATCTTCTTCATTCTTGGAAAAAATGAGAATGTTGTCCATGTAAATGATGATGAAGATATCCAAGATATCCCAAAAGATGTCATTCATTAGATGCTGAAACATGGCTGGGGCATTTGTGAGCCTGAATGACATAACAAGGTATTCATAAAGACCATATTTGCACTTAAACACCATTTTCCATTCATCACCTTCCTTGATATGGACAAGATTATATCCCCATTTAAGATCGAATTTGGTAAAAACTGTGGCACCCCTTAATCGCTCAATGAGATTATCAGGCAGTGGTAAAGGATGTACATTCTTTATGGTGATCAAGTTAAGATATCAATAGTCAACTACCATTCAGTATCATTTCTTGCCATCTGGGCCTGGTTTCTTCTCAATAAAAAAAGCAGATGATGCCATTGGGGATTTAGAAGCTCAAATACAGCCTGATTCCAAGAGCCTGGCTAATTCTTCTTTTAAAGCCAGGTCTTCTTTGATGGTTGTTTTGAAAATGGGACCATGTCAAAGTTTTGCTCCTTCCACCAACTCAATAGCACAATCATATTCCCAATGCAGGGGAAGGATGGTCAATTCCTCTTCTGAAAACACTTTAGAGAATTGGCAATAAGGTAGGGGTAGGGTGGATTCACCTTTTAATTCCAAGGTACTTGTAATCTTGAGGCATTTCTTGGTGCAGAAGGGAGAATTAAAAGAAATCATGGACCTGTCCCAGTCAATAAGGGGGTTATGTTTCTTAAACCAGGACATTCCAAGGACCATGTGATGATTGCCTATGTCCATGACATGGCATTCGATTTCCTCTTGGTGGGAGCCAATAGTCATAATAAAGTGAGTATAATGTGTAACATTTCCTGAAGCAACTTCATGCCCATCAATGACTTGAAGTTTCTTAGGTACTTGGTGTTCAAAAAGGGGTAACCTGTACTCCTTAACTAATTCTGGGTGCATGAAACATGAGGAGGCTCCTGAATCTAAAAGAGCCTTGGTGGAAAATGGTTTTGTGGAATAAGGGGATTTATGGGTGGTAGGAGTCTTACTAGGACTTGCTGAGATAGGTATTTGGATTTGAGCAGAGTTAGAAATAGAATTTAATTCCAAATATGATACATTGCAATCCTTTAACAACTGGCTGAGAACTTCACTCCTTAGAGAGTTCTGGCCCCTCCTTTTCCTGACTCTTCTTCTGACATGATTTCTACTTCCACCAATTCTGGGCCCTGGTCCCCTATAACTTCTGCAACATGGCCCAAAATAGCCTTCAAGGGACATTGGGCAGATATATGCCCACAACTGCCACAGTTATAGCAAGTGAATACATTCTTGCCCTTTCTGTTGAGATCCATCAGAGCCAGTCCCTTATTGTCCACCTTCACAGTTGAAGTGGTTGGTTTGGAAGGTGTGAAGGCAGCAGCTGCAGGTTGAGCATCAAGCTTAATTTGATTAAATGGAGCCTTAGAGACTCCTCCTTGGTTCCATTTTATAGTGGGTTGGGCTGGACCTGAGCCTTCACATGTGATAGATTGGATAACCCCCTACTTTGCCTGACCTCCATCCATCATGAAGATGGGGTCACCAACATTGAAGTGTGGGCAAGGGGTGTTCAAGGCAGGAGTAGTAGTAGCTTTGGCAGCATTGGAGGTAGATGGGGTTCGATAGAATTCCAGATAATTATCAATTTCAAGTGCCAAGTCCCTGGTGCACTCAAAGGTGGCAGTGGCCCAGTTAAACAGTTGGTTCATCATCATATCCTTAATATCTTTCTTAAGACCATCATAAAAATGGTCTCAGATGACCTTGTCCAAATAACCCAAGGGCATAGCATAAGTTTGGAGATCATGAAGATACTCCTGGACTGACTTGGTTTGCTTACATGCCTGGAATTTAAGACAGTAATGCTCTGCCTTGTTATTGTCTCCAAAGTGTTTGTCAAACTCCCACCAAAATAGTGCAACATCATTGAGCCAGGCCACTGAGCCTGGGGTTTGATGCTCCTGATTTAAGTGGGGCTGAACCCAATCATGAGCCATTCCCTCCAGGTACCCAATAATGAAGTTAATTTTTTGTTGCACTGAAAGACCTTGTCCCTTTGCATCTAGATACATGTTGCATGCCATCATGAAATCTTCTGCCTTCTCCTTGTTCTTCCCATCATACTTATCTGGGGTCGCATATTTTACCCCAGAAGTTGTGGCAGGTGCAGGAGCAATGGGAGGAATTGGGGGGACAGGAGTGACAGGGGGAATCAGGGCAACAGGTGGAATTATAGGAGCAGTGACTTGAGGTCCTTGATGTTGAGTAATCATATTCTTGATATGATTAAGAGTAGTTTGTGTTAAGTCCATTCAAGGGAAGTCAACATTATGGAATGTAGGAAATCCTCTAGAATCATAGATTGCTGCTCCTGGCACTTGAGAAAATTGTCTTCTCATGGCCTCTATTTCCCATTGGACTTCTCCCACTTTGGCATGAACAAGCATGATAGATTCATAGACATTGGTCAAAAGTTTGTACATGTTAAAACCCACAATATCATGCCTCATGTTTTCTATTTCCTCATAAGTAGCTTGGTGAGCTGGGTGAGGAACATGAATGCAAGCCATTGGGGAACCAGCCCTGGATGAATGGTGTGAATCATAAACAGAAGACATAACTACAAATCTTCCAAATCTGAAGAAATATTGATAACCTCCAGCTCATAGACTACCTTGTCTTCACTACTCTCAGGGCTATCTGAGTGATCAATGGGATAAAAAGGATTTTGGTCCCATTCTGAAATATTGATGGGTTCCTTGGGGCTGGGGGTGTAACTAGGTGAAGTTGGTTGGTATGGGGGAAGGGACTCAGCATGATTGTTGTTGTTATGAAAAGCGAGGAATGTATAGTCATGTGGATGAATGGGGCCTCATCCTTGGGTAATAATAGTATTGATCTGCTCCTGGTATGCATCTACCTGGAGGTCAGCTTGGAGAAGATCTTCTTGGAGTTTGACAATTTGTTCATCTCACTCATTGATTTGGGCTGCCCTTAAGTTTATGATTTCAATGATTTGATCATAGAGACCAGTAAGTTTGTATTTCTCCTGCCTATAATGTTGTGCAAGGGAGAGGGCACCAGACAGATCATTGATAGCTTGGTTGTAGTGTCATGAGTATGAACCTCATGACATATTTTTCTAATATTTATTATATTTTTTCCGAGTTAGTTTCCTTTTTTGGGACAGATGTGTGTCAGCAGCTTATTAGTCAGGTCCCCTTAGACCTGTTTGATTAGTTATTGGTCATGTATCTACAAATTAGTTCCTTCTTGGGTTGTATGTGTTTGCTCTGATGCATGTGTCTCTCATGTATATAAGAGAGAGGTCAAGCTGGGAGTTCTCCTCATGGCTTGACCTCTTGTCTACAAGGACTTAGCCATTCAATACTAATTCCTATCACCCATACCCTAGCCCAGGACCCCTTGTCAGTCCAAGTGCATATTATACTTAGTATCCATAACCCCAGGCCCTCATTTGCCCCTCTACCCTTGTTAGACACTCCTCGTTGGTGCACATAAATCCTCTGTTACCTAACTGAGGTATAAGTCAAGTGGTATATATGCCATAGGCACCACCAGCATCATTCTTGGACATATGCATTAGGCATCCCTGCATAACTTACCTAGTTGTCCAAGCTGAGTTGTGACACTAGGTCAAGCCATTCTTCCTTGTTGACAAATGAGAGTGCTTGTGTCATTCGCCATACCCTGAATAGCTGATAGTCCCAGGGTGTATAATAATCAAAAACACCAAAGGATAGGCAGTAAGGATCAGATAGAAACATTGGTTAGCAATCATCTGCTTACCATGGTGTCTGCACCCTAAGCCCATACACTGTTAGTCAGTCAACTTTCTGCTTGCAGAAAACCTGTTACTGATTACACCTGACCATGGCTGTAATAGTTCAACAAGGACTGTCCAATGCTAGAAACACAGCAAACAGTTAGTAGTTTAGCACTTATGAATCTGTGTATCTTTGCTTATTGTCCAAGTATGCTCTGGTGTGGGCAGAATGCACCCTATCATACTTTGTAGATCTCATTCTTGGGGCCATTTTTGGCATGCTTTCCTTTTTTCACAAAGCCTGGGATTATGATCAGGCCATCAATGATTTATTGGGTGCTCTCTCTCTTGCCCAGCAATATAGGCAGGAAAAATATGAGCTTATTGACCTTTACAATCAACTCATCAAGATCGTAAACCTTCAGGAGGCCCAAATCAATGAGCATGACAAACAAATTGTCAAACTCCAAGAAGATCTGTTACAAGCCAACCTACAAGTTGATGCTTACCAAGAACAAGTTAACACCATCATCACACAAGGTTGGGGAACTATTCATCCCCATGACTACACATTCTTAGCCTTCCACAATAATAACAATCAGGCTGAATCTTTACCTCCATATCAACCAACATCTCCTCATTATGCCCCAAGCCCCAAGGCATTTCTTGAGCCAGAATGCAATCCTCTATTTTACCCTCATGATCATAGTGTTAGTCCTGAAAGTAGTGAGGACAAAGTAATCTACAAGCCAGAAGTCATTAACATCTCATCTGACTCTGAAGATCTGTAAAAATATGTCATCCATCTATGATTCCCATCATTCTTCTAGGGCTGGTTCCCCTACTGTGTGCATTTGTATTCCTTGTCCTGCCCATCAGGCAACATACAAGGAGATTGAGACTATGTGGCATGATCTCATAGGATTTAATATGTATAAACTTTTGACCAATGTGTATGCATCCATTGCTCTTGTCTGTGCAGAAGTCAGGGAAGTTCAGTGAGAAGTCAAAGCCATGAGAAGACAATTTTCTCAAGTACCAGGAGCAGCTATCTATGATGCAAGGGGATACCCCATGTTCCATAATGTAGACTTTCCCTGAATGGACTTAACATAAACTACTCTCAATCATATTGAACATATGATCATTCAACATCAAGGTCCTCAAGCAGCTGCACCTGTTATTCCTCCCATCACTCCCATTCCCCCAGTAATTCCTCCAGTTCCCCTGGTGGTACCACCTGTTGCAGCCACAACCTCAGGAGTAAAATATGCTACTCCTGACAAATACAATGGAAAGAACAAGGAAAGGGCAGAAGATTTTGCTACTGCTTGTGATATGTATTTGGATGCAAAAGGACAAGGTCTGTCAGCTTGCCAAAAAATCAATTTTATTATCAGATATCTAGAAGGGACAGCCCGAGACTGGGTACAACCCCATTTAAACCAAGAACATCAGACCCCAGGATCTGTAGCATGGCTGAATGATGTCACTCTATTTTGGTGGGAATTCAACAAGTGGTTTGGGGATAACAACAAGGCAGAGTGTTACTGTCTTAAATTTCAAGCCTGCAAGCAGACTAAGTCAGTTCAAGAATATCTATGAGACCTCCAAACCTATGCTATGCCCTTAGGTTATTCAGACAAGGTCATTCAAGACCACTTCTATGATGGTCTCAAGAAAGATATTAAAGACATGATGATGAACCAATTGTTCAACTGAGCTATGGCTACCTTCAAGCATACCAAAGATCTTGCTCTCGAGGTTGATAATAACCTGGAATTTTATCGCACCCCATCCACCTCTAATGCCACTAAGGCCACCACTACCCCTACCTCCAACACTCCTCACCCATGCTTCAATGTTGGTGACCCTGTCTTTATGATGGATGGTGGTCAGGCTAAAAAAGGAGTAATTCAATCTATTGCCTGCAAAGGATCAGGTCCAGCCCAACCTACTATCAAATGGAATCAGGGTGGAGTTAGTAAAACCCCATTTAGTCAAATCAAGCTTGATGCTCACCCAGCCACTGTCGCTTTTTTGCCTTCCAAGCCAACTACCTTGACCACAAAAGCAGATAACAAGGGACCAGCTCCCATGGACTTAGATGGCAAGGGCAAGAATGTTTTTACTTGCTATAATTGTGGTGGCTGAGGACATATATCAGCCCAATGCCCTTCAAAGGCCATATCTGGCCATGTTGCTGAAGTAGTAGGAGATCAAGGTCCCAAATTAGTTGAGGTTGAGATAACATCAGAAGAGGAGTTGGGAAAAGGAGGGGCTGGAACTCTTTAAGGAGCCAAGTTCTTGGCCATATGTTAAAAGACTGCGATGTATCATATTTAGAACTCAATTCCATTTCTAACTCTGTGCAAATACAAGTACCCATCATTACAAGTCCAAGTCAGACTCCTGTTTCCCAAAAATCTCCCTATTCTGCTAAACCTTTCTCCACCAAAGCCCTGCTAGATTCAGGAGCCTCATCTTGTTTTATTCATCCTAATATGGTAAGGGAGTACAGGTTACCCCTTTTAGAACACCAAGTACCATGCAAACTTTGGGTCATAGATGGTCGAGAGGTAGCATCAGGAAATGTCACCCATTATACACATTTCTGAATGATGATTGGATCTCATGAAGAGGAAGTCAAATGTCATGTCATGGACATTGGGAACCACCATGTGGTCCTAGGGATGTCCTGGTTTAAAAAACACAATCCTCTCATTGATTGGGATAAGTTGACCATCTCCTTCAACTCTTCCTTTTGCACCAAGAAATGTCTGAAAATTGCAAGCACCCTAGAACTTAAGGGTGAATCCATGTTACCTCTACCCTATTGCCAATACTCTAAGGGTTTCTCAGAGGAAGAATCAACTGTGCTCCCTCCTCATAGGGAGTATGATTGTGCTATTGAGTTAGTGGAAGGAGCTAAGTTATGGCATGGCCCCATTTTCAAGACTACAATTGAGGAAGATCTAGCCCTCAAGGAAGAATTAGCAAGACTGTTAGAATCAGGATGTATTAGAGCATCCAAGTCTCCTATGGCCTCATCTGCCTTCTTCATTGAAAAGAAACCAGGCCCTGATGGAAAAAAGTGCTATCGAATGGTGGTTGACTATCAATACTTAAACTTGATCACCAAGAAAAATGTGCACCCTTTACCCCTTGCCAATAACCTCATTGAACAACTAAGGGGGGCAACAATTTTTACCAAATTTGATCTAAAATGGGGTTACAATCTTGTATGTATCAAGAAAGGCAATGAATGGAAAACTGCATTCAAATGCAAATATGGGCTCTATGAATATTTGGTCATGTCTTTCAGCCTTATGAATGCACCTGCAGTGTTCCAGCATTTAATGAATGATATCTTTTGGGACATTTTAGATATCTTCATTATCATCTACATGGATGATATCTTGATTTTCTCCAAAACTGAGGATGAACATGTGGGTCATGTGCAGGAGGTCTTGAAAAGACTACAAGAGAACAATCTATTCTGCAACCTGGAAAAATGCTTCTTCCATGTCCCTAAAATTGATTATTTAGGATTCATCATCTCAGGCAAGGGAGTCGAGGTTGACCAGAGTAAGGTCACAGTGGCCCTCAATTGGTCCACTCCCAAAAATGTCAGGAATATCCAAGAATTCCTAGGATTTGTCAATTTTTATAGATGGTTTATTCCTAACTTTGGGATGACTGTGCAACCACTTTATGATCTCCTCTGAAAGGATGTGGAATGGGATTGGACTAGTAGACAGACTCAGGCCTTCAAGACCCTCAAGAAGGCTCTTAAGGAAGCACCAGTCCTTTTACAGCCTGATGTAGCAAAGGAGTTTTTCCTTGAATGTGATGCCTTGAATTATGCTACAGGAGCAATATTATCTCAAAAAGATGAAGAAGGGAAATTGCACCCAGTAGCATACTTCTCTAAATCCCACTCTTCAGCTGAACACAACTATGACATCTTTGATAAGGAACTTCTTGCAATAATTTGAGCTCTTCATGAATGGAGGCACCTGTTAGAAGGAGCGACTTTTCCAGTACAAATTCTGATGGATCATAAAAACTTAGAGTATTTTGCTAAGTCACAAGAGCTCTCTCAATGCCAAATCAGATGGTCGAACTTCCTTTCTCACTTCAGGTATCAGATAATTTATTGCCCAGGGGCTCAGAATAAAAAAGCAGATATTTTGTCAAGATGCTATGATTTAGTACCCCTTGAGAGGGGGGTGGAGAACCAAGTTCTCATCTGTCCTGAATTTTTTATCAATGCTATCACCCCAGATTCAGAAATTCATGATCTAATTGGGGAAGCAATACATGAGGATGAGCATCTTAGGGAGATTATCAGGCTGTTCAGGCAAGGAAAAAAGGTCAAAGATTGGGAAATGTGGCAAGGTCTTCTATACTTCAAAGGGAAGATCATGGTACCTAAGGATGACACTATTCATAACCTTATCCTAGAAGTGCACCATGACACTTTAGCAGCTGGGCATCCAGGACAATACCAGACCTTGGAGCTAGTATCCAGACAATACTACTGGCCTTCCATGACCAAATTTGTCAATTCTTATGTGGCACACTGTGAAACCTGTATTCATTCTAAACCCACAAACCATCTTCCTCAGGGTCTGCTGAAGCCCCTTCAAGTCCCTGAATGCCCCTGGGAGGATATCTCCTATGATCTAGTGACAGGCCTTTCTATGTCTGAAAACGTTGACATGATTCTAACAGTGGTGGATCAATTTTCCAAAATGATTCATCTTATTCCTACTCACTCTACTGCCACCACTGTAGACATTGCCAACTTGTTCATCACTTATGTTTGGAAGCTCCATGGTCTTCCCAAATCAACTATCTCTGATCAAGGCTCTGTGTTTAAGGCCAAATTCATGCAACAGTTGTATAAATGCTTGGATATCAAACCCTCCTTCTCAACAGCCTATCATCCAGAAACTGATGGTCAAAGCAAAATCATGAATAAATTTGCTGAAATCTTCCTATGGATGTTTTGTAACCATCAGCAGACAGATTGGGTTGCATTACTTCCCATGGCAGAGTGTGCATATAACAATTCAGTCAATGCTTCAATGGGGAAGTCGCCCTTCCAAATCTGCTATGGATTTAGCCCCAAGATGACTATAGGGGGCAAGGCAGATGGGTATATTCCTAATGCAGATGATCATGCAGAATTCCTGCAGAAGGGTTATGAGGATGTTAAGGCTGCTATCACTTTGGCTCAAGAATGAATGAAGGTGTACTATGATCATAAGCACTGCCTGGCTGAAGAACTGGAAGTGGGGGATTGAGCATGGTTGTCCCACCAAAATATATCATCAGATCAACCTTCTGACAAGCTCAGCCACAAATGCTTGGGACCATATAGGGTATTGGAGAAAGTTGGTACCCATGCATATAGGCTGGAATTACCCCACACAATGAAGATCCACCCTGTCTTCCATATTAGTTTGTTGACCAAGTTCCAATCAGACCCACATGGATGAGATCCTCCTCAGCCACCTCTGATTATCACTGAGGAAGGTGAAGAAGAGTATGTGGTCAAGAAAGTAGTTGACAGCCATATTAAGGGAAGAGGTTGTAATCATCAGATTGAATATTTCATTAAGTGGGAAGGCTATGATGAAGGTAGCAATTCATGGGAACCCATAGATGGTATGGGGAATGCACAGGAGGTGATAGAAGACTTCCACAAAGCACACCCAAAGGCACCAACCCTTGAGAGGGGGTAATGTCATGAGTACAAACCTCATGACATATTTTTCTAATATTTATTATATTTTTTCCGAGTTAGTTTCCTTTTTTGGGACAGATGTGTGTCAGCAGCTTATTAGTCAGGTCCCCTTAGACCTGTTTGATTAGTTATTGGTCATGTATCTACAAATTAGTTCCTTCTTGGGTTGTATGTGTTTGCTCTGATGCATGTGTCTCTCATGTATATAAGAGAGAGGTCAAGCTGGGAGTTCTCCTCATGGCTTGACCTCTTGTCTATGAGGACTTAGC
>WSTI01007836.1:0-12814 GCA_019616915.1 Ceratobasidium sp. 423
TGTACACTATCTACAAGAGAATGTCAGCTATACCATATCGATATGTGCAAGTGTGGGTTCGTGTACTCACTCGTTAGATGGCAAGCAGATCCTGTGTCGGAAGGCGGTGAATTATTTGGAGGGTTAGAAACTGATTCAGTGAGTACTTGAAGGAGCACGAACCATTGCTTTGAGGCGAGGTGAAGACCACGGTGATGACGGGAAACCCTGCGAGCGTTGAAGGTTGTGCGTTGCAATGATGGTGGAGTGGATCAGTGAGAAATTTTAGAGTCGAGCTCTTATCGATCGGTGGGGTCGACTAAGCGCTCACTAACCGAGCATGTCACAGCTATATTCGAGACGCAACACCTACAGGAGGTCTGCTGGACCTCTCTGAGAGTGCCAGTGAACCTCACTCAGAGATTCCAGTAGGAATGTCCGCCAGACAGAATCACGAGCTCCCACAAAGATTTTGGCGAGATCACCAATGGATACCCGCCCTCGGATATCCACCCCGGATTCAACTCAATCGGCTGTGTAGCTTCTTTCATGCGTTGGCTGAGCTATTTGCTATTGTTTACAAGTTGTATATTATCACAAGCTTAACCATACGATGTCACTTGTTTTATCATGGTTCCGCACCCGGAAAGTCCGGCTCCGCATCCTCTGTACAAGATCTCTGAATATTGTATATACATTTGAGTGCTTACTCTTCGGTTTATGTCGTGGCGCTCCTCTATCCAAATGATTCACACCAATGAAAGATTCTTTGGTCCATGTATTAAATGCGTTCTGCGCTAAACACAAAAACAAAAGCCGTGTGTGCGGAGAGAAAGCAGATACTACGATGTTGTCTCCATCTCTACCTTGTGTTTGACCGCCTGAATCCCGCTCCTCGTCCACGGGCCCGCCAAATCTACAGGGTGTGGCTTCCCATCTGGATGGGGGGACTGAATGATGAACGTCCGTTAGTATCTCAAGGGGCCTGTGAGAGACCATACGTACCAGGATCTTCATACGAACACTCCTCGCTTCGTGGAAGTTAAATTTGCCCTTAGCTCTGTTCCAACTTTCCATGATGAAAGAGACTTCGTGATAAACCAATTGCCGGCGTTCGTTTGGGTGAATGCCGACTTGCAACTCCACCCCGCAACATCGCGATCGATATATAAAAATGACTTCAGGAGAGTTTTGGAGCTCCTTCTTGAACGCCCATTCCGCGTCGGCACCTTCCAAACATCCGCATATGGTGTGAAGTAGTGGCAAACATACCCCGAGTGGGCGCGATGACCTCGGTGCATACTCAATTTTGCGCACTTCCACTGCCAAGCCACGATTTTTTCGGTCTAGTACGATCAAGCCCGTATGCGTACGATGTTCCTTCGACTTGCCCCACACGCGGAACAAGGTACTTTCCAAGGGTGCACCAAAGTAGTAAAGATTCACGAATATCTCTGGTAGCATCGTCACGTATTCGGACATCATCAATGAGCACGTGGATGGCATTACCAGGGAAAGGAACGGTGTCCTAGTAACCGGAGTCACGAACCACGTTTAATGTCGACAGAGTGTACTCACTTTTCCAAATGGGTCACTATGGCTTCCATACTTCCCTTCGCTTGCAGATTGAATCCGCAAGATACACCAAACACGCGTGCCGTCACAGCGCCACGAGCCATTCTTCTCATGCTGTGTAGGCAAGTCCCAAGAAACTCGTCTTCGGAAACCTGAGTGTTACGTTGGTTACCAAACTGTGAAGTATGCCACCAGCCACCTTGTGGATCTCCTTCCGTGAGAAACACGATGGCTACGTGGTACGGTGCGCCTCGAGCAATTCTGCCGTGACCTCTAGTAAGTATAAGAACCACCACTGGGACGCAGATAAGGACTTACTCATCGAACATTGCATCTGCATCTTCGGGGACAAAAGAACGATGGATGAGACGTGTTTGAAACGCCACGGTCACGTAAAAAGAGGATAAGGCGGCGTGGAGCTGTTCTGACAACGACTTGGCGAAAGGGGTCATCGCGTGCAGATGGTAGATGACCACCGCCAGCGAGGTACGGGAGGACATGTGCATCGTGGCCCTAGCCCCTTGATTGACAAAGTACTAAATGGACGGAACGTGAGCAGCGGTGGTTGATCGATCATGGAACTTACCCCGATTGAACTCAGTCCGCGATCAGATACACACTTGGGACACGGAAAGAGAGTATCCTCGCCCTTGATCATGCTCTCCGGGATGCTCACGCATGCTTGTGGCTCTCCTGTTGGGTTTTCTGGCACCTGCCCGATAATGTTATAGCAGCAGGCGTTTGAACACCAGGAACAGTCCACCATGTTTCCCCCGTCTTCGCAGATGTAACAGTACTGTTTGCGGCCATCAAAAATAAATAAAGAATCCGTGAGGAAATACGGACCTGATCCTTCTGACCATTATCCTCCCCATCTTTAATGAAAAGAATATGTTAGCGCGCTCGTTTTCGCCACTAAGTACGCGTTTTCTCACTAGGATCATTCGTGCCGGACACGGTGATTGTATCAGTATTATTGTTGCCTTATTCATCTGTGTCAGTGCCCCCCACTCATCCACCAACCATGAACTTACTGCCAGATTCCATCGATGCAACGACTTGGGCTGTTTTAGCCACATTACCACCTGGGGTGTCCTTGAGATTCGAGTTACTGGTCTGCTTGATAGATCATGACTCACCTGCTGGATTGTTTACGTCAGACATGTGGTGAGTAGGTTGAGGTTGAAGTGAAGAACAAAGTTGCTCGTCAGAGGCGTGACGCGACACAAAGAATCCGGGCTAGTGGTCACGTGACCGTGATTTTATTGGTTTTTTTACCTTTCATACTCACGTGGCGGTCAGGTCATGGCCCAACTGCGACCTTCTTATGACACAGCATGTCCAATGCAAGGGATTCGACTCGAGGCCCAGTTGCTGGCAGGCGAATTGCAAATGACCCAGCTAGTATAAGTGTGCCCTACCATTGTTTGGACAATGATTCCGTTTGACCAGTGTAGGCTCCTTTGTTCGAAGTGAACTTGTTACCATTGCACCCACTACACAAACAACATTTACACAGGACGCGAAACAGTACCTCTTAGCCCATAACAAGTATTTACATGGTTTCAATCAATTCACTGTCAAGTATTGAAGACGCCCGCCAGGGTGGTTTGGCTCAACGCGCCGTTATTCCTGCCTTTCCTCCTGAGCTGAGGCTGCGACAGAAGTGAGATTGACTGCATTGATGACCTTGTGAGAATTTTAACAACTGGCCGAAGATGAGTTATACCTACCGATGTCTATGCCATCCAAGCCAACAATGATCTGGCTGACCTGTGGGGGCGATTCGGGCGAGGACTCGGTATCTATTTGGATAAATCAGGCTTCAAAAGGATAGTCATCCGATTGCGTATTTACCTTGGTGAGCGACACGTTCGGTAAGGCCATCAGTATTGGACGCGACTTCTGAGGCGGACTGAGCGCCGTCTTTGGAAGTCGAGTCCAACGACGACCCCCGCCCTGTTGATGTCCCGGCGTCCGCTGTGCGGATCAGGTTTGGGGACAGTGTCCTCGACATAGGTGCGGAGCCTTCATCACCTGACGAATCAGACTCGACGTAAATGTGTTCTATTGCTTTTGGCTTCCGGCGGGGTCGGGGATTGGGTCGGCCACCCGAAAACACTCGGCGCTTCAACGTTCGAACATTGGGCGGTATCGTACCGGGCGTTGTGAGCTGGCTGGGAGTATTGCGCTTGCCCGCACGCTTCCCGACCTTAGCGCGCTGGCTGCCCTTAATCGATGCGGGTGTTTCTTCATCCGAGGAGATCGAGTCCCCCATGATATGGTTGGCCCTTTTCTTGGTCCGTCCAATCGTAGACAGTGCTGGGGGTCTCCGAGTTCCTCCACGTTGACCCTTGCCTTTATCCTCGCCGACCGCCTTGTCACTGTTGGAGCGGGAGCGCACCGGGTTGGGAGAACCGGCCTCAGGCTGCTCCTCGTCAGAAGATCCCGAGTCGACAACGATATGCTCCTGTGGCAGCTTCTTTTCGGGGCGTGGCTTGGTGTGCGCGCAGGGTGCTGGGACCGGTAAGATCTCAATCTCTGATTCCCCGCTTTCTGCCGAACTACCCATGAGATGCTCCCAAGCATCATCTCCCTTTGCGTCCCACCAATCTGGCCTTGGGTCCTCCAGTCGCAGAGCCACGAATTTGGGATCGGTAGGCGGTGCGTCGTCGGAGGTGACCTTCCAAGATTCGGTGACCTGGGACCAATTTCCCCGGTCGTATTGGTCGGCCGGGCTGAGCAAAGCATAGCTGAAGCCGAGTTCGGTCTCAAGCCACAAGATCTCTTGTTTTCTATAGTTCATCCATCAGCCACTGCCACTAGAAAACTGACATTTCGTTGTGTAACTTACCCATTCCGCCAGTGATCGCTGGTCTCCTTTGAAAGGCCCACTATATTGCCGATAGTGACCACCTCAATATGTTTGTCGTAATAATCCTCTGCCCAAAGCCCAGCCCAGACAAAGTACCTGAACGCGCCAGACAGCGCGACGGTATACCCATAGACGACGACGTCTTTCCACCACTCGTCTGGCATGCCGTATCGTGGGTAAGCAAATTTACCGGCCTTCACAAACACAAATCCATCGAGCGCACGAGTTATGACTGTAGGAAAAAAAACTAATTAGGAGTAGGTCTGCTTTACCAGTGGCGGCTTGTCTCACCTTGTCCTTTTGCTGGTTCGCGAAGAGACTCAGGCTCCAGCGAAATGTTCTCCGGTTGAATGGTATGTCCGTCGAATATAAATCCGATGACATCCGGCCAGCGGTGAACTACACGAGGAGGCATGTTATGGTCAGACGGGAGTGTGGTGTGGTGGAACGATTGTATGGTTGGCTCCGAACAACAAGTGGTCATGGACCATTCATGGACCACGGTCACGTGACATGCTAGTCATTACTCATGTGACGCGTCACGCATTCGTGATCAACACCCACCACCATGGACACAACGGACGCGCCGCTTAGAGATCAACAAGGGCAATGGAGAGATGACTGTTCTCGGACCAATCCCGCCTCCGAAGGCGAGATGCTGGATCCAGAACGGGCAGTAGGACAATTGGCCATAAAAGGTGAGTCGTGTTCACTCGTTGCGTCTTATAACCTAGTCGGCTCATCGCGGAGTTGCTGCATCAACCCTACCTGCTATCAGCGCGTCCAAGAATCCTGAGCGGGTTTATTGCCACCATCGCCAGTAATCCCTCCCCGATTGCAGAACGTCTCCCTCGCCAAGATTTTCTAAGCGTGGAGATAATTGGGATGGCCTCCAGCTTACTCGGACAGGAGGGCGTGTATGCACAAGGTCTCTGGTACAGTCCAGGCGACGACAGTTTTGACTTCTTTTGGGTTCGAATCAAAAACATACTCAAGATTGAAGTCCGCGAAGACAGACGGTTCCGGGGCGGGTGAGTGGTGAAGTCCGCGTATTTGACGCGTCTTGCGCTTTTCCATTGATCCTTCGCCATAGTGCCAAATGTATCTGGGTGACCACACCCATCGCTGAGTACGCCATGGGGTTCGCGCATCCCACCTACCATTCCCACTGGGAGTGCGTCTTGGCCGCGTTCGATGCTCCTGTGGTGGAGTCCTTGCCGAAGCACGGTTATCGCCCTGACTGGTGGCCCGCTGACAGCTCTGGCTTGTGGCCAGGGCTCCTTCGCCCTGGGGAGTTGCCTCGACTTCTCTCTGCAGAAGACGATCTACGCAAACTCACGGAACTGTTGACCGTCAGCTCCCACTCATCGCGCCCAACTTGGCGCCGGCTCGGGCCTAACGGAGACCAGCGATTCCCTGGACAGCCCGCACACAATCTCGATCAACTTCGGCCATGGGAGCTGTTGTTTGATGGGGGAATGAAGGCCACGCGCCAGAGACCTGACGACAGCATGGCCATGGGAGAGGATGAGGAGTCAAAGGAGGTCCCCGATGGCCCCAAGCGTAAGAGGGGGGGGAAGTGGGGGGGGCGGCGCACCCGGGGAAGGCGTTAATGTTGGGAGATTCGATCCCATTTGGCTATGTTGCTGCCCTATTGTATACTCATCCACCATCACGTGGGAGAGTTTGTTTTGGGTCACCTTAATTCGCCGTACAAGTAACAATAACAACACGACACAGTATATTGTACAATCTCAGCTATGCGTGATTTCTTTTCACTTGTGAAATATTTAAGGATTTGACTCCCACAGTCGCGAGAACGGACGTGTGAAGTGATCCCGGACTGAAGACATGTGATCCACCATTACCTCAAATAAATCCTGATTACCTCTATGGAATGATTTGTGGAAATAACATATCTTTTACATCGCGGCTTTGGTCGAATTTGTCTAGGCCCCTGCCACCAAGCCCAGCTCCCACATAACTCTGTGCCTTGTCGATCTTGACTTTGTCCAGGAAGCCTGTGGGGCACCGTCGTCAACCATGTGTGGGACCAAGTCAACGAATCTTCTCACCCTTGCCAAGTTGTTCCAGGTCTGAGAGAATGCTAGCTTTGTTTGCTTCAAGCGCTCGGAATATGTCGACGGAATATCGCTCTTGTTTGGGGGGTATGAAGGTAACGCATGTACCCCTGTTGCCAGCTCTCCCCATTCGGCCCGCACAATGTGCATAATCTTCCATGTGGTCCAGAGCGTCATAGTTAATTACCGAGTTGAGCTGTTTCACATCGAGCACACGTGCTGCAACCGAAGGAGCGATCACATTTGGCACGAGTCCGGCTTTTAAGTCGGCAATGGTTGCATCCCGGTCCATCTGGTCTTTCCTGCCATGCAAGGACATACACATGTAACCTTTCCGCATCGACTCGTGTAGAAGATTATCAACTGCCTCTTGACTATCGACAAAGCTAAGGGTTCGGGCGTCGCTATCCTCGCAGGTCTGGCCAAGGATTTCGAACAAGCGGTTAAACCTCGACCCTTCCGTGCGAACTTCAACAGTTCAGCCAATGCCGGCCGCGACTCCCGACCGTAGTCTGGAGGGGTTTTCGTAACTTTCGTGAAAGACTATCCATCTGTTTCGGAAAAGTTGCCGACAACTGAACAGTTCGCCCGTCGGGTCGAATCGTATCCACAATTGTCATAACCTAGCATTAAACCTTAATGTTAGCCCTATCCAACATACTCAGGTTACGACACCGACCTGCGGCTCGAATCCTATCTTGAACACACGGTCGGTCTTGTCCAAGACAAGATACGTTACTCGGCACAAGTTGGTCACATGACCCGAATTCGTGGTGAGGAGGTCAATCGTGCTACTAGGGGTACACACAATGATTTCGCATCCCTTCTTGATCAACGCGATTTCGTCCTTGATAGGCGAACCCCCATAGGTGCATACAGCCTAAAAGCTGAATAAGTGGACACTATGGTGTTCGAGAAAGAACGTGCTCATACAGAGGTAAAGGACCTTTAGGAATGGCTTGCATCCCCTATGAATCTGGACGGCAAGCTCTCGAGTAAGTGTAATGATAATTGCCATTAGCCCCTCCATTGTCTCCAAAGGTAGTTGATTCTTAATGCGCCGGAATAGAGGTAACAAAAATGCGATTGTCTTGCCAGAGTCAGTCTTCGCCATACCAATCGCATCACCACCTGACATGATGGCGAGAATACCCTGTGATTGAATGGAAATTGGGGAGGTGTATCCCAAGCGCTTAATTACATCCAAAATGACATTCTGAGCGTAAGTATCATGTGCAGGAACAGCAATAATACAGCTCGTACCAACTGCTAGGCAACCCACAGTGGCTCCATTTCATGATGGGGTTAGGGCAGTCCACACCACGAATATCCAGCAAAGGCTCAGTCACAGAAGATCGACCTCGTCACCCGTGATCTCTGTAACACGAGGGGGTGCATGGTAGAAAGCCTTTCGGAATGGCTTGTAGATGACCTTGTCGTGTTCTACAACAGTCAAGTCCTTTTCCTTGACCACGCAGGTCGTTTGATAGTCCAGGTGGTCCCAGTTATCCCGTGGCCCGCACATCAAAAGTGATTGCAATGTACTTCCAGAATCATGCTTAAAAAGAGTATTATATATAAAACTGGGAGGACATCAAAGCAAAGCAACTATGTAATGAACATTTATTTGCGCCGTCCCTCGGCATGCCTCTTCCGCTGATCCTGCGCGCCCTTTTCCATGGACTCCTGCCCCGCGTTTGTACGCTGCCTTTTTGTGGATGGCGACTGCGAAGAAGCAGCATTACCGTCGTCTCTAACCTGCTCAACAAGAGTGGACTTTTCGCGAGGTCGCTTAACACCCTGTGTCCTTCGCAGGTTCCGAAGACTAATGATGATGCTGTCACGAAGCCACCTCAGGCTAACCTTGATCCCTCGCTGCTCTGCAGGGATCCGCTTCTCTGGATCTAAGGCGCACACGCGCAGGAAATCATACACGTCGAGTGTAAGATATTCGGCTGTACCCTCTCTGTTAGGGTTTTTCTCATTGAACACCACCTTGTAGTTCAAATGTGCATCTCAGTAAACCAGCCATCGCTTGTACCTGCAATTCTAACTTACGAGAGGACCAACCGCCGGCCTAAGGGGGCCAGGACGCGCTGACACAGCATCGGCGGGGGGGGATTCCTCCAGGGTGGGCGGGAATTCCTCCACCTTGGTGACTTCTGATGCTAACCAGGACTCATCATCAGGTTCAGCGTTGGGCTCGTAGTCGCCAGAGCGATCATCGTCCCCCTCATCACTTGAGCTGGACTCATTGGCGAGATGGTCATCCTCGTTGGCCTCACAGATGGGGTTATCGTCCTTGGGGATCCACTCATCAGAGAGATCAGCATCCTTGTCCTTCCAGGGACAACTGTCCAGAGGGAAGTCGATCGCTGAGAGTTGTCAAGTCAACAAGCCGTGCGACTGCCTCGAATTTCCGTATGATTCGCTCACCTGGGTCGCCCGTTGCTTCGCGACGCCAAACCTCGAGTGTTACCTTGCAACGCGCCTCGGTCTCGTTTGGGTGGGGCCGGTCCTCAAAATTCAGGAGTACGACTGCATGGACATCGTCCTTGCTGGTCTCGATGATCTTCTTGGCCTTCTTCTGTCCATCTTGGAGACTTTGAGAGTTCAGGCTCTCAAAGACTACCGGACTTCGGGTATAGCCAGTGGACAATGGCCCTTCCTGGATTGTGAGGGATTGGTCGGGGTGGAAGGTGGAATTGTCGCGATATTTCATTTTCGAGTCTGCACCCATCCATAGCCGTTGCTCGCCACACTCGCAGACCTCGTCCAATTGTTCTTCAATGCGGGAAAACTCCCGCGACAACCACATGGCCAGCGGTGCACTGTGAAGTTCATCCGCCATCCAAATGGTCGCTCTTCTCGACTTTGCGTCCCACTCAAATCTGAGATTCATGTCACCTCGCGCTCTCCAACCAAATATAGTCATCGTACTCACTTAACCCTCAACCCGGCTGCTTCAAACGCGTCTGCGAGACCCTCGGCCTGTTTCTCGCCTATCGACGTGATGATGACTGTCTTGCCGCCCTCGCACGCCAACTCCGTTTCCACCTTCTTGACAAGCCCTTCGACCGGAGCTCCCTTTTTCCCTACAAACGGCCCGTAGTCGAATGTCGCTGTGCGCTGGAAAATGCCCTCCTTGTCTCCCAAGACCTCCTCGAGGTCGCGGTCGTGGTCGTGGTCGTACTGGGCGGTTTTGACACTTTTGGGGCCGGACATGAGGCTGGTTGGAAGTGTGTTTGATGGGGTGTTCGTCACGTGTTTAACCAAAAACATGGTTGACAGATCACGTGCGAAACCTATCCTTGGCCTGCCTGCACAGTTGTACAGTAACATGGTGTGGTGGCATGCATGTAGTCAACTTTGCAGAAGTCATACCTCCCAGTTCTTTACTTCTTCCGTATTATTGGAACAGGTATCTTCAACAATGGTGGTCTTGGCCATTTCCAAATCGAAGCGAATCCCTGTACAAGCAGGGCCCTACACAATAGGCCAAGAAGCAACAATACGTCATCATGCGTGGCCGCTGTCACCCGGCCACCGCCTCAACGTGGCTCTTTCACAGACCTCAATGAGCCCGCAGCCAGGGACAATGGCTACGCGGAGTTCCTGCAAATCCACATCTGCAAAACCAGCATGAAATCTAGAGCACTCAGGAGAATGGGGACTTCCTCTGGGGAAAACCATACTCTCTAAAGTACTCTAGAAAATATGGGCTTCTCAGGAGAAAAAAGAATTCTCAGAAGCACCCAGAAGAAACATAATATTCCCCAAAACACTCCGAAGAATGTTCATAGAATATTATGGATTCTTCTGATCACACGATCAGATTATGAATTACAAATTACTCCGCCCCCCTCACACTGCTTGCCTCGCCAATGGTCAAGTTATATAAGAAGCTATGTACTATCTATATGTTTTGCCATGGTAATTACACAAAATGAGGCGCATATATACACCAAACAAAGCTAATGTGCAAGGTAAACAGTTAAATGTGTGTACAACTAAGATGATAGTGAAGCAGGAGGAAGAAGTGCGCATATATGCGCACATGGAGCACAGGGACCAATCACAAAAACAAGAGTAAAGTCGAACCAAAGAAGTCAACATGGGGCAGTATTTCTGACCATCGTCCATATCGTCCGAAACGAAATTGTCCCCACCTCAATAGCATCTCCAAACACGGCATCGAACATGGCCTGGTCCTGCATAAACACCATGGGCACAACAGTCCTCAAAAACAACTCAGCGTCCATCTGGGGCACAACCGTTGCTCGACGACTAGCCCAAATAAACGAGCACGAGCTTGATCATATTTTGAACGGCAGACATATCATCCACCACAAACAACATGCTAGCCAGTGTCCCACCTTTGCGCCCGACACGCCTAAACGTGGGACCCACCATCCAATGACAGGCTTTATGCCCCGCTTTGTGCCTTGCCTTGGCTTTAAGCACAAGCTGCTTGGACTTGACCGCTTTCTTATCATTAACCTTGAGATTTGCGCCCTCGTGGCCCAAACTCTTGTAATAACTCCAAGCATCGACTTTGTGCCAGACTTTATTCCACTCGTGCTGGGCTGGTTTCCACTCTTCCTCCTTCTGCTTTAACCGGTCAAGCATAACACAAACGGCCACCACCGGATTCTCATGCAACGCGCAGATCACCTTGGCTCCCATTGCCTTGTCGTACACCTTTTTGATCACGCATTTGTAGATCCCCCGTGACTTGCCACCCAAGTGAGGATCCAGCGTAAACGTCGCGCGTTTCTCGCGGTCCATCACATCTATTCAGGCTTTTGATCGGTTCGAGGATTGCGGTTGTGCGCAAGAGAGCTTCAATGTTGAAATCGTATTCGTGGCGCTCTTCTTCGGATTTATGCATCGCGTCCACGTGCGAGTTTTTCTTGCCGGCCGTGAACCCTGTTTCTTCGGATAGCCAAGTTGGGTGAGAGACCCATTCGTCGTTAAGGACTTCCCAGCACATGTTGTCTCATCCTGAGCATGCGAGGTTGATTTCCTAGATGGGGTTAGCGAATGTGCTGGGAGCATGTATCGACATACGCTTTGAGGGAGTCCTTGATAGCTCAGTCCAAACTTGGGACAGTTGCCCAGATCGGTTCGCGGACAGTCAAGAGCAGGCGCAACGAGTCCACCTCCTCCAGACCCATTATCAACCTCGACAGCCCAGTCGTCCCCGCCGAGAATCTCCTTGAACTGCGCCAAGAGTTCGTCATTCAAGTAATTGCACGCGCGATCAACAAGTGTCCGAACGTCGATGATTTCTTAGACAAACTAATTGAGCATCTTGAGGAATTCTTAATACACCGCATGGTCCTCGAGGAACTTTTTGACGCGCTCAAAGAACGCAATCTCCTCTGGGGTGGTAAGCAGGTTTTGGAGGAACGAGTGGGACGTCGACAGTTGGTGCGGATTCGAGGAGTATTACTACGCAGGCAGGGGAGACCCAGCATCCGTCCATATGCCCATGATGAGCGACCTCAGTATGCTTTGGATGACGCCTTAGGCTCTTCCACCTGGGCGTTCCGATACGTATGGAGGATTTCGAGGAATTGTCTGTATGCGTCTGGGTCCAATGGGTTAGTCAACGCATGCCACCTAAGCAATAAACATCCAAAATACCGGATACGCCGGGCGAGGCTCGGGGTGTACTGCTAATCAGCTTTGTGGGGTGTTAGGCAGTGAGAAAGCGTATCATATGAAACATACCTATAGCACATGCTGGTCGCTCACGCTGCGTCAATGATCCATCAATGAGAAAAAAAAGGAATTGATGTGCCGATTCAAGAAAAAGCGGTGAGCCAAGGAGAGAATGTCGGTGGACGCATCCCAGCGGCGATCTGGAAACTTCTGACGGAGGCCGGCGTAATCGGGAGGCAAGTGACAAATGAGCCGGATATCGGTGATGGGAATCACGACGCGAGCACGCTCCCGAGCAAGGCGTAGAGGTGGGGTAACCGGTAAGCCGTGTCGCGAGGGGATGTGCGCCGTGAATTAGTCGAATAATTCCATGTAGGCCATGATTTGGGAGTTCTGTTTTAATAGGCGGCGGTGTAGCTCGAAAATAACGAGAGCCCGAGCGGGGCAATATCCTACGCAGATAATGTCAGTATCGTCCGGCAAAAGACGGGATACGAATTGGTGATAAGGGGAAGGACGGGAAGGGCGGGAGGGGGAAGGGACGTATAGACAAACGAGGCCGCGGGGCTGCAAGGCTGCAAGGCGGGCGGCAAATGCACCGCAAGGCGTGAACGTGAACGCTCAGGAGAAAATAGCC
>WSTI01007837.1:0-12741 GCA_019616915.1 Ceratobasidium sp. 423
ATGAGGACTTTGCCAAATCTACTAGGTTTCCTATCACCCATACCCTTGCCCAGGTCCCCTAGTTGGACCAAGTGCATCTTATACTTAACACTCATAACCCTGGGCCCTCGTTCACCCCTCTACCCTGTTAGTCACCCTTTGTTGGTGCATATAAATCCTCAGTTACCTAACTGAGGTATAAGTCACTTGGTATATATGGCATAGCTGCCTTGCGCACATTCTTAGGGTTACAGATTGGACCCTCTGCATACCTTACCTAGTAGTCCAAGCTGAGTTGTGACACTAGGTCAAGCCGTTCTTCCTTGTTGACAAATGAGAGTGCTTGCATTATATCACCATACCCTGAAATGCTGATAGTCCCTGGGTGTGTAATATTCAAAGACACCAAAGGATAGGCAGTAAGGATTGGATAGAGACATTGGTTAGCAATCATCTGCATACCATGGTGTCAGCACCCTAAGCCCATATGCTGTTAGTCAGTCTACTTTCCACTTGCAGAAAACCTGTTACTAATTACACCTGACCATGGCTGTAATAGTTTAATAAGGACTGTCCAATGCTAGAAACACAACAAACAGTTAGTAGTCTTGCACTTATAAATCCATTTGCATCTTTGCTTATTGTTTGAGTATGCTCCAGTGTGGGCAGAACGCACATTTTCTTATCTTTTAGATCTTGTTCTTGGTGTCATTTTTGGTGTCCTCTCCTTCCTTCACAAGGCTTGGGATTATGACCAAGCCCTCAATGACCTAACTGGCACCCTTGCTCTTGCCCAATGTTATAGATGAGAAAAATATGAACTTATTGATCTTTATGATCAAATCATAGAAATCATTAATCTTCATGAGGCCCAAATCAATGAACATGATGAGCAGATCATTGAATTACAGGAGGATCTCTTACAGGCTGATTTACAAGTCAATGCTTACCAAGAGCAGATCGACACCATTATCACTCAAGGTCATGGGACTATCCATCCCCACAACTACACTTTCCTTGCATTTTGCAACAACAACAATCGGGCTGAGTCCTTGCCCCCATATCAACCTATGTCCCCACATTATGCTCCGAGTCCTGAAGCATTCATCAAGCTGGAACACAATCCCCTCTGGTATCCTATTGAGTGCAGTCCTACTCCTGAAAGTAGCAAGGATGAGGTCATTTATGAACCCGAAGTAATCAACATCTCATCTGACTCTGAGGAGCTGTAAGCCATGTCTTCTATCTATGATTCCCACCATTCATCAAGGGCCAGATCCCCAACAGCTCAAGTATGTATTCCTCACCCTGCACATCAGGCAACATATGAGGAAATCGAGAATATGAGACATGAAGTTGTGGGTTTCAACATGTATAAGCTTTTGACTGATGTATATGAATCTATTGCCCTTATCCATGCCAATATCAATGATGTCCAACAAGAAGTTCAGGCTATGAGAAGACAATTCTCACAAGTACCAGGAGCTGCTATTTATGATGCTAGGGGATATCCCACCCTCCATAATGTCGACTTTCCTTGAATGGACCTTACTCAAACTATGCTCAACCACATTGAGCAATTATTCATTCAACATCAAGTCCCCCAAGTGCCCATTCCAGTCATCCCTCCAGTAGCACCAATGCCCCCTGTCGCTCCCATTCCTCCAGTTGCTCCAGCTCCCACAACAACCTCTGGAGTAAAATACACTACTCCAGACAAGTATGATGGGAAAAATAAGGAGAAGGCTGAAGATTTCACAATGGCCTGTGATATGTACTTAGATGCCAAGGGACAAGGCCTAACAGATAGGCAAAAAATTAATTTCATCATGGGTTACTTGGAAGGAACTGCTTGCGACTGGGTGCAACCTCATTTGAGTCAGGAGTGCCAAAACTGTCATGACTCAGCTTGGAGGGACTAGGAGAAGTATGCGAGGGCACCAATACGTATGCCCAAGAAGAGATGCGGGTGGCGCCTACAGCGTATATACCACTCGACTTATACCTTGACACAGTGGTCAAGGGTTTATATGCACCGACTAAGGGTGACTAATGACGAAGGGGTGGCAAGGGCCCGGGGTTATGGTTTAAGTAGTAGACAATGCACTTGGACCTATAGAGGTCCTGGGCAAGGGATGGGGTAGAGGGCTGATCCTATAGACAAGAGGTCAAGCCTTGCTGGATAGTGTTGGCTTGACCTTGGTTATATACATGATGCCAGCCACAATCAAACATACAAGTGCAATCCGAGAAGTGGTGGAATTGGCAAAGCAATATCACATCACAGGACAAATACATCACATGACATCTGACAAAGGTTATGGCATATAAATATACCCAGAAAGGAAAGTGTCAGGAGAAAAAGGTAGAAAATAGTATTAAATTCTGTCATGACGAACATGGTCATGACATTACCCCCTCTTCAGGGTCCTTCCACATCTGGGTGGTGTTTGTGAAAATCTGCGACAGCTTCCGGAGCATTTTCAAGCAGCTCTGCTGGTTCCCAAGAGTTGCTTCCTTCATCATACCCTTTCCATCAGACATAGTATTCTAAGTGCTTATTCTTCCCTTGGCCTTTGAATTGACTATTCAGGACTTCCTCGACCTCGTATTCCTCTTCTCCCTCTTCTGTGATGATAGGTGGTGGTTGTGGAGGGTCTCGCCCATGGGGATCTGAACAGAATTTCTGGAGAAGGCTGACATGGAACACATTATGAATCTTCATCGTATGGGGGAGTTCTAGCTGGTAAGCATGGGTCCCGATCTCCTTAAGTACTTTATAAGGACCCAGACATTTATGACTGAGCTTAACGGATGGTCTGTCTGTGGCAATGTTTTGGTGGCTCAGCCATACTCTGTCCCCAACTTCGATCTGTTCTGCTTCCCGATGTTTTCGATCATAGTATTCTTTCATATGCTCTTGAGCCAGTTGGATCGAGGCCTTGACTTCATCGTATCCTTTCTGGAGGAAATCGGCGTGTTCATCGGCATTTGGTACTTTATCCCCTGACTCGTTATTGATGGTGAGTCTTGGATTATAACCATAGCAGACTTGAAAGGGAGATTTCCCGATTGATGTTTGGAGGGAATTGTTGTGGGCAAATTCTGCCATTGGTAATAATGTAACCCAATCCATCTGCTGATGATTGCAAAAGATCTGTAGGAATATTTTGATGTCTTGATTAACCCTTTCAGTTTGTCCATCGGTTTGAGGGCAATATGCAGTAGAATAGGTCCCTTTGATTCCTAGCCGATGGTATAACTGTTGTATGAACTTTGCTTTAAAGACTGATCCTCGATCTGAAACAGTGCTACGTGGTAGTCCATGGAGTTTCCAAACATATGTTACAAATAGGTTTGCAATATCGATGGCAGTAGCAGTTGTGTGGGTGGGGATTAGATGTATCATCTTTGAAAATCTGTCCACTACTACTAGAATGGCATCGAACCCTTCTGACAAGGGAAGTCCAGTGATGAGATCATAAGCAATGTCGAGCCAAGGAGCTTCGGGGATTTGTAGGGGTTTCAGGAGTCCCTGAGGAAGTTGGTTGGAAATCTTGGACCTTTTGCATGCTTCGCAATGATCAACATAGGAATTGATGAATTTCTTGATGGACGGCCAATAATAAGTTCTAGATATAAGCTCGAGTGTTCGAGCTTGGCCTGGATGTCCCGCAGCGATATTATCATGTCTTGATTCCAAAATGAGGTTCCTAATCATGTCATCTTTAGGTACGAAGATCTTGCCCTTGAATCTTAGCAGTCCTTCCTTCATTTCCCAATCTTGGACTTGTTTGCCTTTTCGAAAAGCCTCGACGATTTCCTTGAGTCGATCATCTTCGTGGATTGCTTCGCCGATTAAATCGTTGATTTCCTGGTCCGGAGTGATGGCGTTAAGGAATAGTTCGGGTTTTAAGAGAATTTGATTCTCCACCCCCCCTTCAGGCTGAAGACCGTAGTGCCATGAGAGGATGTCCACCTTCTTGTTCAAGTTTCCCGGCCTATATATGATCTGGAAGTTGTACTCTGACAGGGTATTCGACCATCGTACTTGTCTTCTTGTGAGCATGTGTGGCTTTTTGAAGTGTTCCAGATTCTTATGGTCTGTCAGGATCTGGACCGGTCAGGCTGAGCCATGGAGGAGATGTCTCCATTCTACTAATGCCCTTAAGATGGCCAACAGTTCCTTGTCGAAGATATCATAATTCCGTTCGGCGGGGGAGAGGGATTTAGAGTAAAAGGCCACAGGGTGTAACTTTCCTTCCTTGTCTTTTTGGGAGAGTATCGCGCCGGTTGCGTAATCCGAGGTGTTGCATTCTAGGATAAACTCCTCTTTGACATTCGGGAACATTAACAGGGGGGCAGTAGTCAAATAACGCTTAAGCACTTCAAATGCCAACTCCTGCTTGTCGGTCCATTCCCAGGGCCTGTCTTTCTTCAAGGTATTGTATAGCGGCCTCACAATATTGCCAAAGTTTGGAATAAACCTCCTGTAGAAGTTCACAAATCCCAGGAACTCCTGCACATTCTTAACATTTTTCAGTCAGGGCCAGTCTAGGGCCTTTGTCACTTTTTCTTGATCAACCTTGATCCCTTTGTTGGTTACAATGCAACCCAGGTAATCGATCTCGAATACATTGAAGTGGCACTTGGCTGGGTTACAGAACAGATTGTTTTCTCGAAGTCATTGTAGAACTATCCTAACTTGTTCCTTGTGGTCTTCTCTGTCTTTGGTATGGATTAAGATAACATCCAAATAGACTTTGATGAATGGTAGATCCCCTAGGATGTGATTCATAAATCGTTGGAAAGTTGCTGGGGCATTGGTGAGGCCAAAGGGCATTACACAGTATTCGAATAAACTGAATTTGCATTTGAATGCCGTTTTCCATTCATCCCCCTCCTTGATTCGTATTAGGTGGTAGCCATTTTTAAGATCTAATTTCGTGTATATGCGGCTACCTCTTAATCGATCCATTAATTCTTCTGGCAGGGGAATCAGGTAAACATCCTTCCTCGTTAAATCATTTAAGGCTTTATAATTAATGCACATTCTGGGATCCCCATTTTTCCTTTGGGCGAAGGTTACTGGAGAGGATGTGGAGGAGTGGGATGGACGAATGGTCCCACGAGCAAGATGCTCATCTAACGTCTTGCGGAGTACTTCTTCCTCATATGGTGTTACTTTGTAAACCCGACCATGGGTCAGAGTTGCCCCTGGTATGAGGTCGATAGAAATGTCCCAAGGTCGATGGGGAGGGAGTTCAGCTGCTCGTTCGATTGAAAACACGTCCTGGAAGTCATGGTAGGAGGAGGGGACGTTTTCTAGTGCGTTAAGTTGGAGGGTGGTGGGTATTTCAAGACATCCTTCCTGGCAATAAGTTGATGTGAATGCCATGGTGGATTTATCCCAATCGATGTCCGGGTTGTGCTTCTTGAGCCATGACATACCCAAGACCATCGAGTGATTCCCAATGTCGGCTATATGGCATTCAATGGTTTCCTTATGACCACCGATTTCTAAATGGAACCTGGTATAGGTAGTGATTGTTCCGGATGATATTTCTCAACTGTCGATAACCCTTAACTTCTTAGCATTCTCATGTTTAAATATGGGGAGTCAGTGGCTAGCAACGACTCCTGGGTGGATAAAGCAGGAAGTAGCTCCTGAGTCAATCAGGGCCTTTCTGTCGAACCTTTTAGCAGAGTAGGTGGTTTTATGTTGAGGAGAGGATACGGTAGGGATGGCAGTGAAAGTAGCGTATATTTGATTGACATTGGATACAGAACAGATTTCGTAGCTACAGTTTTCATTGTACATTCCCATTAATACTTCGCCGAGAGAGGAATTCCTCAGTTCTCCTCGGCAGGTCCTTTTCCCGACTCCTGATCTGACTGGATAGGATCGAATTGGATTAAGTCATCGTCCAGTGCTGCTTGGTGGCCCGACACGGCCTTGGAGGGGCAGTTCCTTGCAAAGTGGCCACAGCCTCTGCAGTTGTGGCAAGTAAGGCCCCCTTGACCTCTACCATCCAAATCCATTGGTGTAGGAGCGTTTGCCCTGGGGGCTGCAGGTGGTGGAGGTGGTGGATGGTTGACCCCAGTAGGACGGGTATCATGTTTAAGTGCCGCGAACGGCATTGCGACTGCTTGGTTTGTGCCTTCCCATAAGACAAATGCCAAGTTTCTTCCATGATCATTGGCTCCAATTCAGTTAACTGTTCCCTTCTTGGCTCGGCCATCCATCCCAATCATGAATACTTTGTCGTTCGATTTGAACATGGGAGGATTTGGGGTAAATGTGGTTGATAACCTTGTCACTGAGTTTTGCGGCTTTGGTGTGGAATTGGTAAGTTGGGTGGGGCAGAAAGAAGCAAGATGTTGGTCGGCATTCAAGGCTCGAGTATAGACTTCTTGGAAGGTGATGCCATTGGCATGTGGGTTGAACATTTGATTGAACAAGAGATTTTTGATATCTTCCTTGAGGCCCTTATAGAACATATATCATGTAGAGCTCGATCTCCATAGTTCAATTCCAGGGAGTATTGGTGGAAGAGATGGAGGTACTCTTGGACCATGCCTGATTGTTTCAATTTTTCAAGATGTTCCCTATTGTGATGTGTTTTGTGGGGATCGCCATATCTCCTTAGAACTTCAATAATAAAGTCTCGATAATTGGTTAACCAGGGAACTACGTTCCCGGCTGTATGATTGTCTAGGAAAGGTTGAAGCCATGCTCGCACTGGACCCTCCATTAGGGTAGTTGCGAAAACGATTTTGCGATTTTCGGAGGTGGTGGGTTCTACTGCTGTAATATATGTATTCACGCTTGTAAGGAATTGATCCGTTTTTTCGACATTTGTCCCGTCGAACTTCTCAGGGAGGCTAAGTTTGAGCCGACTTGTATTTCCTCCAATGGGTGGGCTGGCATGCGCTAGGTTGGTTATGTCTTGTTGTGCTTGTTGTAAATCGTTTTGCAAGATTCGATTCTCGCCGGTTAGGGCTGTGATTTCCCCCTGCATATTTTGGATGGTTGTGTTCTGTTGATTTATCAATCCTTGCAGCGCTTGGACTTGTCCGTAGAGTTGGGCGAAATTATTATTGTTCAATACAGCATTTATATCAATTGGTCTGGACATGGCAAACTAGAGGTCCTTGCTATCAGAGGAGATGGAGATATGACTATGGGGACTAAACACTATTTCTTTGTCCGAGTTGTCCAAGATGTAAGTGTATCTCGGGGAGGTGGGTGTATAAGGAGGAACAGACTCAGGGCGCCCTTGGTTATTGTTCCTAAAGGCGAGGAAGGTGATGTTATGGGGGTGGATCGTGCCCCGTCCATTATCGATAATTTCCTGGACTTGTTCTTGGTATGCTTCGATCTGCAGATCTGCTTGCTCGAGGTTATTATTTAGTTCGACAATTTGTTCTTCGAGCAGATTGATGTGATCCTCTCGATCGTTTAGACTGTCGATAAGCTCGTTGTATAGATCAGCGAGAGCGTACTTTTCTTGTTGGTAGATACATGTGATGCGGATTGAGTTGGTGACGTCAGTAATAGCGTCATCGTAGTCCAGGGCCTTATACACAAAGGCGATGGTGCCAAAAATGGCATGTAGGATAGAATCAAGAATTTTTGAGGTGAGGTGTTCCACCAACACTGGGTGTACTCGAATGGTAAGCAAAGTAAATACAGGTTTAGAACTCGAGACACTAACTGTTTGCATTACAACTGGCGTTGAACTATTCTTGGTTTTATTACTGCCTTGGATGGGCGTGATAATAACTAGGTTATAGCAAGCGGTTGGTCAGCTGACTAACAGTGTGAGGTTCAGGGTGCGGGCACCTTGGTACGCGGGCAATCGCTAGACCTAATAGTCTTATCCGATCTCTACTGCCTATCCTTTGGTACTTTTGATTATTATGTACCCAGGGACTATCAGCGTTTCGAGGTACAGCAGTGCTACTAGCGCTGTTGCTTGTCGATAGGAGAAAAAGGCTTGACCTAGTGTCATGACTCAGCTCGGAGGGACTAGGAGAAGTATGTGAGGGCACTGATACATATGCCCAAGAAGAGATGCGGGTGGCACCTACGGCGTATATACCACTCGACTTATACCTTGACATGGTGGTCAAGGGTTTATATGCACCGACTAAGGGTGACTAACGACGAAGGGGCAGCAAGGGCCCAGGGTTATGGTTTAAGTAGTAGACAACGCACTTGGACCTATAGAGGTCCTGGGCAAGGGATGGGGTAGAGGGCTGATCCTATAGACAAGAGGTCAAGCCTTGCTGGATAGTGTTGGCTTGACCTTGGTTATATACATGATGCCAGCCACAATCAAACATACAAGTGCAATCCGAGAAGTGGTGGAATTGGCAAAGCAATATCACATCACAGGACAAATACATCACATGACATCTGACAAAGGTTATGGCATATAAATATACCCAGAAAGGAAAGTGTCAGGAGAAAAAGGTAGAAAATAGTATTAAATTCTGTCATGACGAATGTGGTCATGACAAAAACCCAGGTACTGTAGCCTGGCTCAATGACATGGCCTTATTCTGGCAGGAATTCGATAAACAATTTGGGGACAATAATAAGGCAGAACATTATCACCTCAAATTCCAAGCTTGCAAACAGACCAAATCAGTCCAGGAGTACCTCCAGGACCTCCAGACATATGCCATGCCCTTAGGATACTCAGACAAGGTCATTCGTGATCACTTCTATGATGGTCTTAAGAAAGAAATAAAGGACATGATGATGAATCAGTTATTCAATCAGGCCATGGCTACTTTCAAGTGCACTAGAAATTTGGCACTTGAAATTGATAATTACCTTGAATTTTATTGTACCCCAGCAACATCATCAGCTCCCAAGGCCACCACCACTACCTCTAATACTCCCCGCCCATGCTTCAATGTCAGTGACCCCATTTTTATGATGGATGGTGGTTGGGCAAAAAAAGGAGTTATACAGTCTATCACACATGAAGGGTCTGGGCCAGTGCAGCCCACAATCAAGTGGAACCAAGGGGGTGTCTCGAAGGCTCCTTTTAATCAAATTAAACTCAATGCCCAGCCTGCCACCACTGCTTTTGTACCATCTAAACCCTTGACTTCAGCTCCAAAGGCTGATAACAAAGGGCTGGCTCCCATGGATTTAGATGGAAAAGGCAAAAATGTATTCACATGTTATAACTGTGGAGGCCACAGGCATATATCCACTCAATGCCCCTCAAAGGCCATTTCTGGCCATGTCGCTGAGGTTATCGGGGATCAAGGGCCCAAATTGGTTGAAGTTGAGATCACGTCAGACATGGAGTCAGGAAAAGGAGGGGCTGGAACTCTCTAAGGAGCAAAGTTCTTGGCCAATTGTTAAAGGATTGTGATGTATCATACCTAGAATTAAATTCCATCTCAAATTCTGCTCAAATCCAAGTACTGATTATCACAACTCCTAGTAAGACTCCTATTTCACAAAAATCCCCTTATTCAGCAAAGCCTTTTTCCACCAAAGCTCTCTTAGACTTGGGAGCATCATCATGTTTTGTCCACCCTGAGTTAGTTAAAGAATATCAATTACCCCTTATCACTCATCAAGTTCCCTGCAAACTCCATGTTATAGATGGAAGAGAGGTGGCATCTGGAAATGTTACCCACTACACCTGTTTTAATGTAACCATCAGCTCCCATGAAGAGGAAATCAAATGTCATGTCACTGACATTGGAAACCACCATATGGTGACATTATGGTCTTAGGCATGTCATGGTTCAAGAAGCACAACCCTCTCATCAACTGGGAGAAATCTACCATTTCTTTTAATTCCCCTTTTTGTATGAAAAAATGCCTTAAGATTGCAAGTACCCTTGAGCTTAAGGGGGAAGTTACTCTACCTCTCCCATACCACCAATTTGCTAAGGTATTCTTGGAGGAGGAATTGACTGTTCTTCCCCCACATAGGGAATACGATTGTGTGATTGAACTAGTTGAAGGAGCTAAGTTGAGACATGGGCCTATTTTTAAGACTACTATTGAAGAGGACCTGGCTCTGAAGGAAGAATTGGCAAGGCTTTTGGAATCGGGGTGCATTAGAGCATCCAAATCCCCTATGGCATCATCTGCATTTTTTATTGAAAAGAAACCAGGACCAGATGGTAAAAAGTGCTATTGCATGGTAGTCGATTATCGATATCTCAACTTGATCACCAAAAAGAATGTGCACCCCCTTCCCCTGCCTGATAATCTTATTGAATGACTACAGGGTGCTTCTATCTTCACAAAATTTGATCTCAAGTGGGGATACAATCTTGTCTGAATTAAAGAAGGAGACAAGTGGAAAACTGCATTTAAATGCAAATATGGGCTATATGAATACTTGGTTATGTCCTTTGGACTTACCAATGCCCCAGCAGTTTTCCAACACCTAATGAATGATATATTCTGGGATATCCTAGACATTTTTGTAATCATATACATGGACGACATTCTTATCTTTTCTAAGAATGAAGAAGACCATATTGGCCATGTCAGGGAAGTCTTAAAATGCTTGCAGGAGAACAACCTGTTCTGTAATCTAGAAAAGTGTTTCTTCCACATCCCTAAAATCGATTATCTTGGATTTATCATCTCAGGCAAAGGTGTCAAAGTAGATCAGAGCAAAGTCACAGTGGCACTTAACTGGTCTACCCCCAAAAATGTTAAAAACATTCAGGAATTTTTGGGGTTTGTCAACTTCTATCAGCAGTTTATCCCCAACTTTGGGACCATGGCTTGTCCCCTTTATGATCTATTGTGCAAAGAGGCTGCCTGGGATTGGACACATAAACAAGATATTGCTTTCAAAACATTGAAAGATGCTCTGAAGAATACACCAGTCCTCCTGCAACCTGATGTCTCTAAAGAGTTCTTCCTCGAATGCAATGCTTCAAACTATGCTACAGGAGCTATTTTGTCACAAAAGGATGAGGAAGGGAAGCTCCACCCAGTGGCTTATTTTTCGAAATCTCACTCTCCTGCTGAATGAAACTATGATATTTTTGATAAAGAACTCCTTGCAATTATATGGGCATTGCATGAATGGAGACACCTACTCGAAGGGGCTACCTTTCCAGTTCAGATCTTAACAGATCATAAGAACTTGGAATATTTTTCAAAGTCTCAAGAACTCTCCCAATGACAAATTAGGTGGTCAAACTTCCTTTCTTGATTCAGATATCAAATCATCTATTGCCCTGGGGCCCAAAATAAGAAAGCGGATATTCTTTCAAGATGCTACAATGTAGTACCCCTTGAGAGGGGGGTGGAGAACCAAGTTCTCATTTGTCCAGAGTTTTTTGTCAATGTGATCACCCCAGACTCAGAAATTCATGACCTGATTGGGGAAGCTATTCATGAGGATGAGCATCTTAGAGAAATTATTGGGCTATTCAGGCAGGGAAAAAAGGTCAAGGATTGGGAAATGTGACAAGGTCTTCTGTACTTCAAAGGGAAAATTATGGTACCCAAGGATGATACTATTCGCAACCTAATCTTGGAGGTGCATCATGATGCACTCGCAGCTGGACATCCAGGACAATATCGAACTTTGGAGCTAGTATCCAGGCAATATTACTGGCCTTCTATGACTAAGTTTGTTAACTCTTATGTCGCCCATTGTGAAACCTGTATTCGAGCCAAACCCACCAACTGTCTGCCTCAAGGCCTCTTAAAGCCTCTTCAAGTTCCAGAGCATCCATGGGAAGATGTTTTGTATGATCTAGTAACAGGCCTCTCCATGTCCAAGAACTTTGATGCAATTCTCACAGTAGTGGATCATTTTTCCAAAATGATCCATCTTATTCCTACCCACTCTACTGCCACTGCTGTAGATATTGCCAACTTGTTTGTGACATATGTATGGAAGCTTCATGGTCTTCCTAAGTCCACTATATCGGATCAGGGTTCTGTCTTCAAGGCCAAGTTTATGCAACAATTATATAAATGTCTCGATATCAAACCCTCTTTCTCTACAGCTTATCACCTGGAAACAGACAGTCAAAGCGAAATTATGAATAAATTCACCAAAATATTCCTGCACATGTTCTGTAACCACTGACAAATGGACTGGGTCACGCTCCTCCCTATGGCTGAGTTTGCATACAACAACTCAGCTAATGCATCTACAGGGAAGTCACCCTTCCAAATCTGTTATGGATATAATCCCAAGATGACAATTGGTGGAGAAGTGGAGGGATATATTCCCAATGTGGATGACCATGCTGAATTCTTAAGAAAAGGCTATGAGGATGTTAAAGCTGCAATTATGTTGGCCCAGGAATGGATGAAGACCTACTATGACCGAAAACATTGCCCGGCTGAGGAATTGGAGGTTGGGGATCGAGCTTGGCTTTCCCACCAAAACATAATGACAGATCAACCATCAGATAAACTCAGCCATAAACATTTGGGCCCATATAAGGTTTTGGAGAAAATTGGTTTGCATGCCTACAAGTTGGAATTACTGCATACAATGAAGATTCATCTGGTATTCCATATTATGCTCTTGACCAAGTTCCAACCAGATCCTCATGGGCGTGATCCTCCTCAGCCACCTCTGATTATCACAGAGGAAGGTGAAGAGGAATATGTGGTCAAAAAAGTGGTTGACAGTCATATCAAGGGAAGAGGACATAATCATTGGATAGAATATTTTGTCAAATGGGAAGGATATGATGAAGGTAGCAATTCTTGGGAACCTGTTGATGGAATGGGAA
>WSTI01007838.1:0-12669 GCA_019616915.1 Ceratobasidium sp. 423
TATGGACAACGATTCCCCGACGGGAAGCGAGATTGGAACGGACGAGGTCTTCGAGTAATCGGTGATGTACATCAGCATGTCAGATGCGCATGGGGCCCGGATGTCACAGCTTGATACATATGGATGATCAAGCGGCTACAGTGTGCGTGTGCAGACGGGGTTTTCAAGCGAGTTCGGGAACGGGAACGCAGGCTGGGGCTGCAGCAGAAAGTGGCAACCGGACATCGGGAGCGTGGAGAGCAATGTACAGGCCAGAACTAGAGGTGGTTGCGTTCAGATGCGATCCCACCCAAATTTAACTCGACACCGCCACTGATCGACCTGACGAGTGTGCGAAAGATGTCAAGCACTTGGAGCATAGGATTGATCTACAAAGGCACTTGAGGGGTTGTGAACATTAGCCATCAATAACGTCGAGAACGCGAAGGTGTTGACTTACCCCATCCCGAGGATATGTGTCCCTGCACAACCCTCCATGTGGTCGAATCGCCACAATTCTCCGCCAGGAAACCACCATCTTGAGCGCTTTGTAACCGCGGTGATGAGCAAGGTTATTCACGGACCGTGTGAGATCGGGACTACCTATGTTCGGCCATTGTGTATTGCATTATCGAAACTCCTCAAACATTGAAAATCCCTTACATGCTAAACGAGGCAATCGCCAGCCACTCTAACGAGCCAGGAAAACTGCCCATGGATCAACTGAGGCCGACTGCTTCCAAGATTTCAAAACAAGAACGTACCTATCATTCATCCTTCTCACTACACGAGGAACGTTAAGGGATCCGGTTGTTACAGGACAAGTGCGGTTGTGTACCTGCAGAATCGCGTCGAACGTCGGAGCTGGCGTGATTGAGGATGAGATTGTGTTTGAAATGAGGTTGTTTGAGTGGCGGATGTGCGCCACATGCGGACAAATAAGCACGTGATAGGCGCATCAGGGGAATTTGTATGGGCCTTAGAGCCCATTAGAGCCTAAAAAGCACCTGTGCCTCGACAAAACCGAAGCCTAGTAGGCTTGGGTAATCACCCTGACTAATCAAGCCTACTATCGTTGGGCTATAGGAGAATTTCGCCGCCGGGTTCGCCGCCGGGGTGCGCGCTCCCTTGCATCGTTTTGTGTCACTGGCTTTATTGTTTTATTGTTTTATTGTTTTATTCTACTTTATCTCCTTAATCCTTCTTGGGTAACTACTGATTGCCGTGATCCTCCCGAACAACGTCAGATTAATGATCGCATCAAACATTGATGGCGGGATTATCCCGCCGAGCCATCGATTGCCGCCCATCCTCGCCGTCCCACCACCCCTCCCCACCCTCTGCCAACAAGCGCCCCGCCCTCCGTCCGCCTTTGTTTACCGCGGAGATAACCCCGAGGGATTACGACACTCCCCCAACAGATGGGCCGATGACGAGACCGGCGCAAGGATCTGTCAAATTTGTCAGCGGGCGTCTGATGGCGCCAAGGCTTCTAAGTGGCCGCCATACAATCGCCAGGGACATAATATCCTCCGGTCTCGCCACCTCAGTCCTCCCCATCGCCTCTTCCCCCCTTCTCCTCACCGCCGATGCCTTCGCTTCTACTGTCGTCTCCACTGTGCCTCGGGTCTCGGTTCTACGTGTGATGGCTACGTCTACAATCTAGGGCTATGTATCGACACTACTACAAGTACGCTTATGACTGCCGCCACCTCTCTCGCCACCGTCGCCTCTCTTCTCGCTGTCTCTGCTGTGTCTTCACCGACGTCACCGACGCACTCTGGGTCTCGCTGGGTACTTGGTCTTCGTAAGGTATGTCATTTATCATCTATTAATATGGCCGCATGCTCATCCGACTAATGGGCGTCATCATAGCACCTGTGCTCACTGTGCTTGCCCTCGGATGCGCCGTCGATGCGTTCGAGTGGACTGTGGGTATGCTCGAGACAAGTCATGGATCGGTACGTTATATTTATTCTATAATTAACATACTCATGTTGATATACCCTCTAGACCTTGATTACACCCTCGTCGCTGTGCATTGGCTCACGTACGCCGTCGTAATGTCCATCGGCGGTCCCGACCTTGCCTGCTACGTTGTCTCGCTGGTACGTTACTTGAATTTGACGTTTGATTCAATTATACCAATCTATCCCCCCAGGCGTCGTCTCGTATATCGTACGTGTACGCGTACTCGTACACACTGTCGTAATGCCCGTGCACGTCGTTGTAATGCCCGTGCATGTCGTCGTAATGCCCGTGCACGTCGTCGTAATGCCCGTGCACGTTGTCGTAATGCCCGTGCACATTGTCGTAATGCCCGTGCACGTCGTCGTAATGCCCGTGCACGTCGTCGTAATGCCCGCGCACATCGTCGTAATGCCCGTCGTAACGCTGTCGGCGGTTTCGACCTGGCCACTGGTACGTTACTTATATCCGACGGTGTATTTTTTCGGTGCTAATTCATCCCCCCCAGGTGTCGTCTCGTGTATCTTACGAATGCTCGTACGCGTTGTCACAATGCCCGAATACGCTGTCATAATGCTCGCATACGCCGTCGTAATGCTTGTCGAGAGTGCTGCTGGGTACCAGGTTGCCCGTTCATGCTGTACATTTGCTCATGTGTATGCTGTCGTATTGTCATCTGGTACGTTCTACACACTACTCTGTATATGCTTTCATATTGACACCTATTCTGTATATGCTATCGTAGGTCACCCCTCGCTGTGGCCACTCAAGTAGCCTGTAATGGCCCTACGCAGTGCCACCAGGTTCGTCTCGTATTATCTTACCGTGCTGTATACGTTGATGTTTACTTACGAGGATTTGTTCCGTAGTTAAATATTATTATCGGAACGTTTTTACCGACATGTGCTATCATCACGTCATGATTTGTACAAGGATCAAGCTTAGAGGTGTATTTACGGTACGTTGATACGCTTGATAGCATATACATATGTTCTGACGTATTCTGTATTATTTCTACAGTTACATACTTTCATTCCTAATGGAACTAACTGACGTTGCCGTGTATCTTGCCTTTCCCCCCATAAATATGTTCCAACGCAATTATTACCCTCGATGACACCTTGAATGTTGTGGATTCGTATGTACAAATTGTCAGTCCAATGAATACCGATTCCTGCCTTAGACAAAGCCGGGCGCACGTCTGTAATAGGCAAAGTAATTAAACTGTCTTTTTGATTTTCTGCGTTCTTGACTTTAAATATTTAAGTCGTGTAAGTGCCGGTCTTCGAACCATCGACTGTAATTCGGCGGCACAGATAGTTGACCTCGGCGAATATGTCACCATTTATGTAAGACAACTATAAATACGAACGTTGATACACATTGAAATATAACAGCATAGCACGACATGTTAGGGGATTGGATGCAAACAGTTATCGATAACGGAGAATGTCCAAGAAAAGCCCAAAAAACAACCCCTTTATGCAACGTGGACTGCCTTCAATCGCTCTCAGACTCGGTTGCCTCCTTGTCCGTGTCACCACGAACGACTTCCTCTTCGATGTCCGATTCGTCCTCGATGGTCTCACGCGATTTTACCGTGCGGCCAGCTTTCTGTTTAGGGTTATCGTTCCGACGCCGTTTGGTGCCTGTCTTTTTGGTATTTAACTTGCGTTTTGTTGGTCCTGTATCAGTGACTTGTTCTTTCTTCTTGTATTCGCTGCCTGTAACCTCGATGTGAGGTGGCACAGGGGTCGGTTCGTCGTTTTCCTTGGCCGCCTCATAGCGCGCTTTCCACTCGTTGTAGATAGTCTCATCGATTTTGTCGAAGCCCCAGTGACCAGTAGTAAGCTGTCTTTCCGCGTGCCTCAAGCCTTTGATACCACCAGGAAAGTCACTTGGGCGCACCATTCCTCCATCGGGAGTGAGTGGGTACCCCCGAAGTATAACCTTGTACTTAAGTACGAGTTCTGCGTACTGTTTGTACTGAACATGGCGGAACTTCGAGGTGTCGGCCCCGGTGCCCTTTGCGGCTTTCACTTGCGAACGTGTCAGTATATTTTTCTGGTCGGATGAGATGTTTTATTTTGACTTACGGAGTGAGTCTCGTAGTTTGTCCTGGACCGATCTACGGTGTAGGTTTCTCTCTCCATTAGCGATATCCTCGGCACCTGAGGTAAACAGAGCCGCTTTATTGTATGCACACAATGTAATAATTTTTAAGACATACCTTGTCCATCTCCGATCACATAAAGATCCATCAGTTGTAGTATATCCTTCGGAGCCATGCTAACTTGGCCGTGCATAAACTTGGCGGCTTTCTCGGAGCTACTGTAAAATGGCTCCACGTCGTCCTCCAATGCCCCGCGTGTGACGAAGAGGACAAACTCCACACCGACTGTGTTGTTCAAAGTGAGAAGCTGTATGCATAGTTCTGGTCAACCGTTAATAACATCGACACGACAACTGACTTACACGTTCGTGTATAGTCTGTAGCTCTGCAAAAGCGCGCGACACGGCTTTCTTACGAGTCGTCCTCGCGGCCTGGAGTTCCTTGTTCGATGCGCGTGCTTCCTCGGCGACTTTCACGTAACGTTCGATCTCTTCATCGCTCAAATTCTCGGCCAAATTCTCCCTGTTTATACGCTGCACAACGTAAGACAGGTATTGCTTTGGCGGTCCATCTACGTCTCGTTTAGCACAATGTAAATAATTAAGTAAAATGCATTCATACCATATTCAGACTTCCATTCTTTCGAGTAGTGGGATATCAAGCCATTGTAGTAGTTTGGACGGCGAGTCTCGGAGAGGGGTGCAATCAGGGCAAAGCGGGACATTAGCTCGCCCTCGTCAATATCCAGTTCCGCCGCGCCTTCAGCAATCGCATTTTTTACCAGCTCATTGATCTGGAGAGCCTTTTCGTCGATGTTTTTCATTCGCTCTCACCTTGCCCGAGCCTTTGAGACTGGGTCATCGGGTTTAGGGCCTAGCATATCGGTAAACAGTAATAGGTCGGCAAATATGATGAGAGGAGGGGGTGGGCTGGCTGGGAGGAAAATACGACAAGGTTTTATGTCTCGAAACCAACAGGGTTTGCCACGAAGTGATTGCCCATAGACCAGAATGGACACAAAACAGACGAATTAGTACATTGATTATATACTAATGATCAATAATATGACCGCCTCAATCAAACCTTGTAATTGATGGTGTTGTGGCAATCAATTACTTGAAAATAAGGATACCCCGTATACAGGTTGTGCGCATACACTCCTTTTGTTCGACTTTTAGTTTTCTCAAGCTAGCTTGCAATGCGCATATATTCAATTGAGAACGGAATATGGTCTTTTGAAACAGACTCCAAAATTTATGCGAATCACTTCGCGCACAGTCAAAAAAACACAAACAAATACCACCAAAAAACAAACGGGTTATGCGAAACAACACACGAGAGGAGATACAAGACATGGGGATGTACGAGGCAAGGTACGAGGCAAATTATGAGACAAAAAGTACAAGTTTGACAATGCAAACAAACGGAGCAATGAACTTTAGTTAGTTCAAGTTCGCCACAGCCGCGCGAATTGCGTCGGCCCCCTCCCGTGTAAAAAACCCTAGTAAACAGTCAGAAAGAATGTTGATATATGGGTAAGGAATACGTACATCCATCGAGTGCTTGAATAATCAGTCGCGCGTTGACTTCCGCCTCAAACGAGAGGTCTTGTGTGCGCATCCGGCTCAAGGCTCGAAGGCGTGCATCGCTCCGGTCAATAACCTACAAGATGAGTAAGTTTTGTAACAATGCACTGATATCTAGACAACCTACCTCAAGTTGTCGTACGATTGCCGACGGAGGGTTCACGTCAACGGGGAAACGCTCGGGTGAGCGGTCTCCAAGGGAAGGCGATGACATCGACATACGAGCCGAGGATACACGAGTGTGGCAGGTCGGGTGGCGGAAAGACCACTCGGATACTGGGGCAGTCCGGTCTTCGGACTGCCCATCCGAGTCTCCTGCCAGGGTCGAAGGAGGAGCCGGAGCCAAGGGAGAGGAGGGGGTGGGTGCATCGGCGACGCTGGATGAGGGAATCGATCGTACTGCTTCCACCACGCTCATCGTGTCAAGTTGGGACCGGGTCTCATGCATTGGTTGCGAAAGAGCCTGCGACGAGGATGTGTGAAACAAAGGCTGCGAGGGTGGTTGTAGAGGCGGCGGAGACGAGTGCGATTTGGGTAAAATATTGAGGCGCCCCGAAGGCCCCTTCTGCCGCTTTGCCCCAGTTCGGTGTGTCGACAGCGATATGGCGGCTTCCTCGGACTTGATGTCATGCGATAGTGGGGACGGCGGCAACAGTGGAGCGGCGTTCATCCTGTGGGTGGCGAAAAGTGGCCTCCCAAGGTTAGCAGATGAACGGATAACAAACTGCACGGTGGGGTTTTGAACGGGACGCCCGACCCACGGGCATACGTGATCCGCATCCTCATGCTCCAGGATTATCATCGCCGGTGTTCTCCACAAGCCATGCCAATATTCGGCGGCCATGACGTGACGAGGAGGCCGTGGCATTAGTTTATCCCCTTCGAATTGCGAGACTGTGTGGAGGGTTAGCGAGCGTGTCGTCAAAGACTAAGTAACTTACCATGGAGCAAATTCCTATTAGTGACCGCATACACAGCTTGGTTCCATGATTCGCACTTCCGCCACCACGGGCGAGTAACCCCAGCCAGTTTGGCGTGCAGAAGATGTGAGATCTCGGACCTAGAAATGAATATGTCAGTTTTTTAAACAAACCGAAGGATAAACCTGCAATACCAAGCGCTTTCCGGGTAAATTCCAGTCACCAGTCCAGCCTGGATAACATAGAATGGTGCGCAATCAGTGGAGTTAGCCTATAAACACCATAAGTTATGTAGACTCGATAGGAGCACAATGAAAAGCTACCTCGGCGGGGAGTTCAATGAACATCGGCTGTTTAGTCGATTGGGTCGATTGGGTCAACATAGGTCAACAGTGAAAATAGAGGGACGAACAAGGGGGAGAGTGGGGGATGGCGATGTCGGCTCGAGTTGACGAGTGCGACGATTATACGGTTATCGTTCGATCAAACCTGCCAACTTCTTTGACAGGAACAATGCGGCTGAAAAAACAAGCCAACTCAAGTGGTAAGTCCTCGACCAAATATGGAACTTCATGCACCAATATAGTCGACTCGTCAATCACCACGATTCACCCGGGGTTCACGGCTGTCAAATGTACTGAATTACACGCAAGAGTCGCAATATGACTGGCTCGTAAATCTGGCTTCAATGCGCGGCATGTCCATAATGAGGAGCAAAAAGGTCGCGGTAAGCGACATCCACACAGTTATCCACACCAATGTATCGTTAGAGTTAAACGTCATAGAAACAGTTGTCATAACTCACCGGTCAGATAACGTTGCCCCACAGTCGTGACGCCCACAATGATTTGCCAACCCTACGTACCAATCGGGGCTGTATTTGGTGCACGTAGCGGCACCCCATACAAAGCGCATGCACTGGCTCGAATTACACAGAGTTTATATCTGCACAGAATAGAAGATCCAATAACTTCGCAACGCACCATGCATCCAGTATGTAGCAAAAGAATGTTCCGCATGCATAACGGCTCGCATTTTAAGTCTAATTATCGCTCCTTAGTCTACCCCAGCAGACCAACAAGTGTGCTGAGTTGTTTACTTACCACTTCCCCTGCTTCGATATCCCACATACAACGCCCGTAAGTGTGAGTCAAGTGTGAGTCGTGGTGATCGACGAGTGTTGAAAGTTAAGGTTGACATTTGTGAGTAGTAACGTGGCCGATCATCTCAGGTACCAAACCTTATTGGGATGCGGTCCCTTCTGGAGGGCCTAGGCATCCTACTATTGTAACTCGATCTGGCGCCCCTGCATGCCTGCACTCCATCCGACACGTCTGAGTCCGCTTGGTACTTCAATGACTATCGCACGACCCCAACGCTGATATACAACGACTGGAGAATACCTACGAAGTTTGTTCCTCGATATCTCAGACAACTCTAACGCACAACGTCTCGTTCCGTGTAATCCTCCGAACATCCTTGATAAACGGACAGGTACAAACTATCAAAGCACATATCCCGATTATGATTATGCCTTGCTTAATGCATCGGGTCGGGGGCGCTGGCAAGGTCAAAGAAGCTTACATAAAGAGGTACAGTAGGTCAGTCCAAGAATGTCAAATTCATTACCTTACACGGGCATGAATGTAAATTATCAAGATTATCATATTAATACGATGAGAAACGTTTATCAAAGGAGGTACAGCTGGATTATGAAACAGTATACGCTTTCGGGTACATTAATGTGTCACGCAATATGACATTGTTCCTCAAACTCGTACGCCTTGTGTTGGGCCATATCTGACAGTTCGACATCATTGTCAGAGTCTGAGTCAGAATGAGCGGGGTCAAAGCTATCGAGTGACATATCGCCAAGCTTATCCATTGCCCCGACTTCACTGGTGCTAACCGAAGTATCATGAGCCCGCACCCCAAACCACAAGTCCCCAGTGAACCCCTTAAGTTCGGAAATCGAGCAGATATCCTTGTTGATACGCCGGTTGACCTGTGTCATAAGCTGCATACGTGGCCATAGGACAACTGCAAGGGTAGGGTTGCGTGACTGCAGGAGACTATATTGCGTCGAAAGAAATGCTTCTTCATCACGAATGTGAGTGCGTACGCGGCGAATTTCGACATTTAAGCGGACGATTTCTTCCTTTGCTCGTTGAATTTTTTGCCAGGTTTGCACGCCTTGTCGGTTGGCTGGCTTTGCCCACGTAGCATCCTGAGCACCGTGTTCCGAGAACCGGAGAAAGTCGAAATCCCCCACATATGCATGATTGGATAGCTCTGAAAATTTAATTGGAGGACGAGGGGGTTTCAGTTGTCGAGCTGCTTCATTATATTTATCCAAAGCCGTGTGGATAGCTTTCTCACGCCGATAAATGGCCTTTGTGATCTGTTGGCGCGCCTTATAGCCTGTACATAGAGTTTCTGTGAATTCTACTCCAGGAATGTACAAAAAAAATACTGTACCTGTTCCGGCTGAGTGGGTTTTCTCCAGCTCCCTCAGCCGCTGTACCACAAGGGATTCAAGATTACGAAGGGCGGAATGATAGCCCTCCGAATCCTCGCGTTCAACTGCAGCCTTCCATTCGGGAGACTCAGGTGTCCAGCGAGGACTGATCTCGTGGTCCTGTTCGATGCGGGCCACCTCAATCTGGATGGACCGTAGTTGTTCCGCGGCGGCAGTTCGTTTGGCTTCCAGTTTCCGGGTCTGTGTTTCGATTGGACGATGATATTGATTCTCTTTAGGTGTATTCTTCACGGCGGGATGATTGCGATAGGCATCGATATGAGCCGGCAATGTATGGGCAAGCTTGATACCAAATGCCTCGTGAAAATCTTTCCTGTATATTGTCTAAGTCACTATGTACAATATCAAACAAGGTGAAAAATGCACTCTCGGAGGGCCAAGGTGCGAAGGCACTTGACGTAGTTCATCTTGAAATCACTCTCCTCACTCGGCTTGATGAGCGAGTCAAAGTACTTGCGCTCCTCATCAAACATTGAAAACCAGTCATCGTCTGTGTTTTTGGCGTTAATTTTCTTCAATTCGGAGGGAAGAGTGGCGAGAACTTGGAGGGCCTTTTGATATCGCTTTTTGAGCGTTGCTCCTATTGCATGTCAAGTTCGGCGTTTGGTCAATAAGAGAAGATCTTACCGAGAGAACATCGTCGGTTAAAATCCCAGCCACTGACATGTAGCACAATGAGTTGACGACGATGAAAAGGCGTTACGTGGCGAGTGGTACGGGCTACAGTGTTCGTGGAGGAGAAGAGGGTTTCATTCTGCTCAAAAGACTCCAACCCGGCTCCAACAACATTAAGAGGATGACACTTGAGTTGACACTTGCGGTTATGTGCATACCCGTGGAATGAACCCACAATAAATTGTGCGTTATGTTCACGCACAACAGGTCCAACCTTCGCGCTTCGATCCGCAGTGCCACCAAATGTGCACCCGATATCATACCCAATAAGAAGATTGTCCCCGAACACTTGACACAGTTTGTTTACCGCGGCAAGGCCGTACTTAGCTCTACGAGTGTTATCATTCAGTTCTGTATTCTGTTAGAATTTTATATCGAGAATGAACTCACAATTCACCCGAGCGTCGCATATCTTCCAGAAACAAGACAAATCCATGTCGGCACGACACCGCAAACACTCCGGTCTCATCGAAAATTACTACCTTCTTGTCGTTGCTGTCGGCGCGAGCATTTTTCCACCGTTCCTCACACGAAGACACAGCGTTGGTGTTTGAAACCTCTGTGGGCAACGCAACGCAAAAATGAGCACGTCTAAGCCGGGTATGCGTCAATGCAACTAACCCTGGGGGAAAAACAATGAGCAAATGTCATTGCGAAATAGCATGAAGGGATTGTTACCTGTTCAATGTCCGATGTATCATCAGTGGGTTTGCCACCACTAGTTGATTCCTGTGCCGATCGGTTACATGATAAGTACAATACTAATAGAAAGATAATCGTTACTTGCGCACCTTCCCTTTCTGTTTCCCTGATACCTCGTTCGCAAATTCGTCCACGTAGTCGGAGTGGAGGAAGTAATCTTGGTCGAGCGTCCTGCGGTCGACAACGGACGCATTTGCAAGGCGCTTGAGCGAATCGTTCCCGTCACATGTGACGAGCATGGAATATTTCATGGTAGGCTCGTTATCTAACTAAACAAACGTTTAGTGACGTCATTCCGATGTGTACGAGACGTGCCTACGCGATAAGTGCAGGCAGAACATGCATTAGCTATCCGCCAGTCTGGATCGTTTCGCCCTAATGCCTCCGCCAGCCGCGTATCGATGATGCGCGTGATAGTGAGGTATACGTCAAGGGACGCAGAGAGTTGTGTACGAAAATGCCTCGAATAGGGGACCTATAATGATAATGATACCAATAGCAAGGGGCTGAATAATAAAGTATGGCGTACGTTATATATTTCGCACATAGTCGCGGCAATGGCTTCCATACTAGTCGTCGAAGAATGTCGCCGAAGTGCCGCGCAGTATCGAAGTACCATATAGTGTATTGCACAAGACGGGGAGGATGGCGTTGGTGAAAAATAACCATGTCTCGCAAGTGAGACAACCCTCGGAAAGTCCGGGCCCGATGAGACGAACATGCGTTCGCCCCTTTCTATGATAGAGATTAGCCTAAACATAATAGAAACATAAGGGAACTAACCAGTAAGGTGAATACAATGCAGGGAGAACTCAGATGCGCTGGTGCCCGCAGCAGGAGCAGGAGGGCCACTGAGGTTGAAAGCTAGATACGCATCGCAGACATCCTGTAACAGTTGATCCCACGAGTGCTTTTCGCGCGCAAGCCGTTCACCCCACGTCTGCAAAAGACGTTTGCGATGGACGGGTACAACAATCGATACGAATGTATCATCCTCGTCCGTCCACTCGTCACTACCGACCCAGTCTTCGAAAGCACCCGTCCATCCGGATTCCGGGTGGAATAGTTCAATCTCAGGTTGGGAGGTTCCTAGCGGCACAAGTTAAATCATAGAGAAAAAAGGCTGACGGACAGCGACAGGAACTTACTCGTAAGCGAGTCTTGATACTCCTGTCGCCGCGCGACAGTAGCTTGGTCCAATGTACGGGCGCTCACGGACTTGACCGTAGGTAGTATCAGCGACGGTTTAGTGGACGGCTTGACCCTGGACGAATAGGGTCCTCCAACACGATAGCGCCGGGCAGTGGAAGTTTTTCCGCGTTGAATACTGGATGGTATCATGGTGGCAAAACACAACGAGACAGCTATGCGGGGTAACAACACCCGGAGCAGGCAAACATAATGAGAGGTGATGACTTCAATAGTATTTATGCATAGTAGGTAGAGGGTGACGCCTCACTAGTAGATACAGGGGAGAACGACAAGAATGCGGTGGCAAGGTACTGAAACCCCACGCCACAACGGCACAGACTACACGCAAGTGAGCAGATGAAGATGAAACCCGCGACGTGACGTACAACGCCTATATCCTCAACGTGAGAAAATGTTTCAACCACGGCCACGCCGATGGGTGTCGTGCGAACACGACGAAAGTAAGCCGCCTGGAAACACACATGCAAAAAATGCAGATGGGTATGACGAGTGGCTCGTATGTTCACGCAACCATGACAATTCGGTGTGCTTCAAGGCATTGCGCCGTGGCGGCAGTGCTCTCTCCCCGCGTCCGCCCCAACGCAACGTGTGCAGGCATGATGGTGGACACTATGGGACTAATTAGTAAGCAGTGTTAGGCTTCGCGACCAAGCCGACTTACGAGCAGCATCCGACTCGCGCCTGACAACGCCCGAATTGAGCCGTACGACGACGCAGACGATCATTAGGACGGCGTGGGCGGGCATGTAGACGGTGAGCGAGATGCTTGGGGGAGGGGGGGTATTAGAGAGCCGCATATGAGCATTATGACAGCGTATTCGGGCATTGTGACAACGCGTACGAGCATTCGTAAGATACACGAGACGACACCTGGGGGGGATGAATTAGCACCGAAAAAATACACCGTCGGATATAAGTAACGTACCAGTGGCCAGGTCGAAACCGCCGACAGCGTTACGACGGGCATTACGACGA
>WSTI01007839.1:0-12624 GCA_019616915.1 Ceratobasidium sp. 423
CTAGACAAGTTGAAAAAGAAACCGATGAACTAGAAGAATACTATGCGAGAACAAGGCCAAAGAAAGCGTAAAAAAGACAACAAGTTTAATCCTCTGGGGCGGGCTCCTCCTCGTACTCTTCGCCCTCCTCGACGCTCGCGTCTTGGTACTGCTGGTACTCGGCAACCAAGTCTTGCATGTTCGACTCGGCCTCGGTAAACTCCATCTCGTCCATGCCCTCTTGGGTGTACCAATGCAAGAACGCCTTGCGCTTGAACATGGCCGAGAACTGCTCGCTGACACGCTTGAACAACTCTTGGATGGCGGTAGAGTTGCCGATAAAAGTGGCAGCCATCTTCATGCCACGAGGAGGAATGTCGCACTGCGCGGTGAGGACATTGTTCGGGATCCACTCGACAAAGTAGGCCGAGTTCTTGTTCTGGACGTTTTGCATCTGCTCCTCGACCTCCTTCATCGAGACCTTGCCACGGAAGAAGGCAGCGACGGTGAGGTAGCGGCCGTGGCGAGGATCAGAAGCAGCCATCATGTTCTTGGCATCGAACATTTGCTGAGTGAGCTCGGGAACCGAGACGGCACGGTATTGGACAGAGCCACGGGCGGTCAAAGGCGCAAAGCCGACCATGAAGAAGTGCAAACGAGGGAAAGGAACTATCAAAGAATCAGTACAGATCAAGAGATAAGACGCGTTCTAGACTGACCCATGTTGACAGCAAGCTTGCGAAGATCAGAGTTGAGCTGACCAGGGAAACGCAAGCAGGTGGTGACACCCGACATGACGATGGACACGAGGTGGTTAAGGTCACCGTACGTTGGGGTGGAGAGCTTGAGGGTGCGGAAGCAGATATCGTACAAGGCCTCGTTGTCAATGCAGAACGTCTCGTCCGAGTTCTCGACAAGCTGGTGGACCGAGAGGGTCGCGTTGTAGGGCTCGACGACAGTGTCAGAGACCTTGGGCGAGGGAACGACCGAGAACGTGCACATCATGCGGTCGGGGTACTCTTCACGGATCTTGGAGATCAAGAGCGTGCCCATGCCAGCACCAGTGCCTCCACCGAGCGAGTGTGTGATCTGGAAGCCCTGCAGGCAGTCGCATCCCTCGGCCTCTTTGCGCGTCACGTCGAGCACTTGGTCAACAAGCTCGGCGCCCTCGGTATAGTCTGTCCACGCGTCAATACAGACAAAACACGAAAAAAACGCGCTACTCACGGCCCTTGGCCCAGTTGTTGCCTGCACCGCTCTGGCCAAACACAAAGTTGTCGGGGCGGAAGAGGCCACCAAGCGGGCCCGAGCGCACAGAGTCCATTGTGCCAGGCTCGAGATCGACAAGCACCGCACGCGGCACGTACTTGTTTTCTGAAAAACGCGTCAGCCACGGTCAATTCACGAAAATAGACTTGTTTACCTCCTACAGTGTTGTAGTAGACCGAAATACACTCGAGCTGGAGGTCATTCTTGCCCTCGTACCTGCAAATATTGAACAAAAATAAAAGAAAAAAACACGCGCCACTCACTTTCCGTCGCCGGCAATTCCGTGTTCATCGGAAACGACCTCCCAGAACTTGGCACCAATCTGGTTGCCGCACTGTAGAACGCGTCAGCAACAAGCAAAACCAGACGCGTCGACACGTACCTGGCCAGTCTGAAGGTGGACGATCTCACGCATGCTAATACACTATTAGACAAGTTCAATACACTGCCAATAGACTCACGTTTTTTAGGTCGTGAATTAACTGGAGAGTGTAGTGGTCGGTGTCAAGTCGAGGAGAGCAAGAAATGGGCGCAGGGTGGACCGTCCTAAGAACCTTCGTGTTTTCCTCTTAAGCGCCGATCCCCGCCCCAACACCACCAAACACGCCACATCATTTTTACCTCATCCGGCCACGTTGATTCAACACACACGCTACTATTATTATTTCATGACATCCGCCTAGGATACAGCGTGTGGGGAAGCAAATCAGACAAACACCAAGCATACATGCACCGTTCGTGCTCTAAGGTCATTAACAAGGTCAAGGAGATTCGTTGGGGTAGAACCAGAAGAGGTGGGGTGACAAGGAAGCACAATACAAAACACGACACGAAAAGAAATTAACAAACGAAAAGGGCTCAACCAAGGAAAAAATAACAATAGAACACATCCTAATGTCGCCAAGATTAAATTGGCTTTTTTAATTTTGAAAACCACGCAAACGCACGTGACGCCTGCCAAGCTCAGACGTCCATCGGGAAGTTCTGCACGTCCACCGTCCGATGGTCGCTCGCCGGCGGAGGGCCGCCTCCGTACGGGGCTACATTGTACGGCGGACGGAGGTTCATGCCCAACACGCCCATCGCCATCTGCGCGTCAACGTGTGGGTTGTGCGGCGCCTGCGCGTCGCCCTTGCGCTTTGGCGGTCCGGGAATCTTGTTCCCGTTTATATCGATATTACTCCGTCCGTTGCTCAGCGTTGTGAGGTTCGTGAGCGACCCGAGTCCTTTGCCCGCATTGGTGCCTGTCTGCAAGTGGTGCTGCCCTGAAGCGAGCAGTGCAAGGCCAACCGCACCGTGCGCACCAGAATGCTGGTAGTGATACCCTAAGACACTATTTAGTCTACTCACGACGTAAGACGACTGTAACTCACGTAGGCCGTTCATATTCTTATACCGACGAGTGCAATTCCCCACTCGGCAATCATACGGTCGAGTAATACGCTCATAGTCTTCCTCTTCCAAACCCTCGAGTCGCGGATCCATTGGAACAAAAGAACACTGGCCATGTGTAATATGGTATTTCAACCCGTTGGCCTGCTTGTACGACTTGTTGCATCCTGGGGTAGGACACTTGTACGGCTTGGAAAGCATCAACGACGTTGACGGTCGCGAAAGCGTCGTCGACGCCTGCAGCCCCCCGTCATCTCCATTCTGTCCAAAGTAGTCCGCGATCTCGGACGCAGTCGGGGACGGTGCCTGAGACGACATGGTACTCTCCCACCCCTTGTTGCCGTCAGCGCGCTCTGGCGACCCTGTGCCATGCGGATTCCCGGATACCGTGATCCCAGCTACGGGTCCAGGACTTGTCAGACGACTCGTCGCAGGGGTTCCATCTCGACTGCTCTTGCGCCCGCGTTCAAATAGCATGCCAGGCGAGATGACGTTGTCTTCGGTCGTCCCGTTGGCGTCTGTGGCGGATGCGGTAGGAACAGGCGGAACGGTTCCAGGCATGCGGCTCGAAAAGTCCGAGTAGCCTGCGTATCGATTGAACGCCTCGTTGGGATTGGGCTGCACAGATTGCATGCTCGTGGGTCGAAATGGCATAAGAGTCGTGGGTTTGCTACTCTGGCCATTCGCATTCGACTTGTTCGCATGGCCTTGCAAGATCGCCGTGGGGAATACCGATCGGGGAGGCGTAGTTGATCTCGAGGGCCCCGCCGTCGCAGGGCTGCTGTCCAACTCCATCGAATCGGGATCGAATCCGCCCGACGTCGTCGGCTGGGTATTTGGGGAAATGGGGAATACGCCGTGGTCATGACTATGATTGTTATTATTAGCTTGTCCCGAATTGGAATTTCCATTGTTTTTATTGGCAGAGAGCGCCGCAAGTGCGCCGTTTTGGTCAAACGGCGGGGCGGGATTGGCGGGATCGATCACCACAACGTGCGCCTCTTCGAAATGCTCGACGAGCGAGTGCAAGTCAGGGAGGGGGATGCCACAGCATGTGTAATTTCGGCACTGCCAGATCGGGCGCGAATAGACGTCAGCAAGCACTATATTACATACCACCGCCGTTGGCAATGATTTTTCGGCCGGAAAGGCATCTACTCACAAATTCGTCGCCCCCCAACTCGGTGGGATCGTCGCCGCCCAGCGATCGAATCAGGCGGCCATGTTCCGACTCGATAGATGAGGACAGGTGATGCTTAAAGTCAGATACGCTGAATGAATGCAATGTTAGCGCCCGCCACAGGGAGACCATGAGTCGAACTCACTCCATCGGACCCATGAGCGGCCCACCAGGGACATCTGATAAGAAATACATGGACGTATTATGCTGGCCGACCTTCCAGCTCGAGCTCATGCCACTAAACGAGCCGGGAATGAACGAAGTTCCGGCGGCGACTCCAGGCATAGAACTGTCAGCCCTCCAGGACGTGCCCGTACCGAGATTATTCAGCGACTCTGGCTTGAACGATGTCCCCATTCCAAACCCAAGCGACATTGGCGTCCCGCTCCAGTTCCCAGGCGTTCCCCCGGTAAAGGGCATGTCTCCAGCACCCATTCGAGTGCCCGAGCCGCCGCGGAAGCCGAATGTATCTCCATTCATACGGGATTTCAGGATCGGGACTGCGGCTGGCATAACGTGCATTGTGGTATTGTCGATAAGTATGTGATCTAGTGTCGATGTAGAGCCCAGGTGAGCGAGAACAAATTCAAATAAACTCTAGACGAAATTCGGCGCAGGGCCGCCTCTACAAATGACCTTTTGGATGAATAAGCAGAGATCAAGTGCGATAAACCCGCAGGGGTGAAACAACAGTCAGCGCCGCCCAACAGCGAGGTCGACAAGCGGCAGAGCGATGGTAGAGAACGTTGAGATGGGGTTGCTTGTGGCCAGAAATCGCCTAGGGGCGTTTCACATATGTACACTTGTTAGACGGATGCAATTGGGACCCTCGGTCCGGTTCCAGGAGAGTGGAGCAGACCCTTATCAGCACGTGGTTCCGGCCCCTCACCAGCAAACCAGGTGATCCAGTCCAATCGTTGGTCATCGTTAACCTTTACGACCGGTTCATGTGAATGTTCAGCCTACCGCTCTCAGTTGTGGACGCTCGCGAGTGGTGCGATGGCTAGTTACGGCATCCCATTATCCAAAACAGCGGAGTTTATTGTCTGAACGACATGATTACTCTGGATTTCAGACCCAAAACCCTTGGGAAGATGCGCGCTGCTCCCAATCGGTTCATGGATATCCTGTTGTGTGGGGTGCATTGTCCCACATGGCCAGGTACAGCGAACTGTCCCCTCACTTGGAGATCGTATTTCCTTCAGAATTCATATCCTATATGCGACAGAACCCCGACGGAGTTTGTGTTGCGACTGGCTTGAATGAAGAACCGCTTCTATGCTCCGATGGATTTTGTCTCTACATATCGGGCACTCGACCCCTAAATCCACCGATCAGGGTAGGTGTTGCCTTGTTGTCAGGCAAACGGTACCATGCGAATCCCAACTTCCCGAGCTGCGCGTACATGTATACATTATTCTGGCTTCGAACAATTTTGAGATTTTAGACTCGCACCGAAATTGCCTGCCGCGAGGCGTGCTATACATGGAGCTCAGCTGTGGCGCCAGCGCTGCGTCAAGTTTATCATCCAACCAGACTCGAGCTCATGGCAAGCCATGTGCCTCATCCAAACTTGCCCACCGCTTGTGCTTAATTTGATTCGGACCTAAGAGTACTGGATGAATACAATCCGTAAATCAATATTCAAATCCTCGGCAAACAATCCGCCAGACTTGACGCGTTTAAGCATGTCTGTCCCAGACTGTCGGCACAAAAGTTGTCCAAGCCCCTGCAGATCCTTCATTTTGAGTAGAACTCCCACGGAAGTGTGATCCGGTCGATGGTCTCATCGGGCGATGGTTTTATGATGAGTGTAAATTACCCAAACAAAGGCCGACTCCAAACCCGACCAAACATGAGTAAGCCCAGGGCTTCAATCGGTTTGCTGCGAGCTAAGCTATTGGGGATGCAACACGCGGCAAGCGGTTCGAACCGTCTGGGGACTGCCGTTTTGCTGCCAGGAACACCGCGACGGAGATGAAATCCCGACGTGTAGTGATAGGAGTCAATTAGATAAAGCATTAGGGACATCTAACTTTACAGGATCGAAGCACTCAGTCCAAGTCCGAATACATACAAACATACAAGCCTACATGTCCACCTCATTAGCAGAAGAAAACCATCATGTCATTACTCCTCTGGGTATCTTCGTAAGAAACCAACAAGCTCGATGCGTCTATTCGGAGACCTTCTAGTGAAGTCTTGAAATTGCCTCCGTCGGTGGGCAATAGTCGAGTCTTTAATGAAATGGCAGCCCCATGATCGCTTGTAAGTTCCCGCTCCTCGCTCCGTGCCTTTTCCTCCTCAGCAGGAAACTCGCATCGCTTCAGTCGATCCATCCCGTTTTGGACACTATAGCTCTGACGAACCGTTCGGTCGAACGCAAGAAGCTTGGGCGAGGCAGGAGGAGATACCCGGCACTGAATCGATCGGCTCGTTGATAATGAAAGGCTCCAGAGGAACGAACCAAAGTATTCATCGTCGTCGAGATGGAATTCAAACGTGGCAGCGTTCGACGTAAACGTGAACGAGAGATGGGGAAATACGGCGCATGTAGATTCGTCGAAGAGTCCGGTTGGGTGGGGGGTTAATGTGTGCGTCTTGGAATCAAAGTTGGATGGCGTGCTAGTTTCGAACTGGATCGAGCGCCGCGTTAGTAGAATGTGGGGAAGGATAACACGTGCTGACTCACAGCAAGTCCCACGCCCGAACGTCCCAAGAGGCGCAACGTGCGCTGTTGAATAAGCTTACAGACAAGAATATACCAGTGTTTGGACAGACGCGTTACTTGGCGGAGGAGCCTTCGCGTGCTGAGGTGTCCTAGAATGCAGAGCTGCAGCTCGGAGGGGAGAGACGACAGGGTCGAGGCACACGACATGGCAAAACGAGGAATGCGATAGCTTGCAGCGTGCAAACGGAGTGTATAAATGGCCCTCGACACGTAAAGATAACGCGGGCTGGTGGTAACTGACAAGTGAGCCTCGATGCACAACCAACGGGCGATAGATAAACCAAATCCAGCTGTCACACGCCCAAGTAACGCCGTCACACCCACTCCACCTTGACTCATTCCCCGCTCGCCGTCTCTCGCACATCGGGACATTTCGCGAAAGCCATTTCCACGTCTATTCATAGGATATCCAGTTCTCCGCCTGAAAACGGCGCTTCTCAAGCCAAGTTCTCCGCAAACTGAGCGCTAACTGATATCAAACCGAGTCGACGAAGCTACCGTACGAACAACCGGCGACCTCTCGCAGGCTTCGCAGAGCCGACATGTCCCGTTTGTTGGATATAAAGCTGGTACGCCGCACGCAGGTGGTCCGGTGTGAGGGGCCCCGGCGCTGTGCCCGGCGGCAACGATTGTTGTTGAACGTGCCGAGCTAGTACGAGTAAAAGGAGAATGCAAATCAGAATCAATATCGCGGAAAGTGTCGGGAATGGGGGCCGGGTGGTTGCGGGTGACGACTGACGTACCTAGCTCGATGATTTCGCCAACAAACACTTTGGAAAATCCTGCAATGACTTGGGCCACATTGACAGATATATTGGCACCGAATGATTGATGGATGAACTGAAAAGGAAGTTAATATGAATACCAGTTGTCATCGAGAGCCACTCACTCGACGAACACTCTGTTTGTTGAGCGTCGACCGCCTATATGTCTCATATCTCGCCAATTGGTCCGGACTAAAACTGCTTAGCAACAACCTAAAACCCCCACATCAGCACATGTTAAACACTATCCCCAGACACGTACTTCATATTCTCTTTGCTCTGGCTCTGCCACGAAAGCTGAGCGGAATAATCGTCATCGGCCATAGCAAGGGCCTCGTCTTCGTCATCATCTCCTCCTTCTCCATCGACAACCGCAGTATTGGGGGCTATACTCCCCGCACGACTTGCTACTTCGACCGTCCCAGTGCGCCCTCGCTTGAGATACGGACTTGCAGAGGGTCCAGCCTCCAACTCGGCATCGACGTCGATATCATCGATGTTGGTTGCTTTGCGTTTTTGTGAGCTCATGAGAGAGTAACGGCTGGGGTGGGTGGGGTAGTCGGGAGATTTATCGGTGGCCAATCGGGTCTGGGGAGGTGGGTAAACATAAAAGTGCGCCACCCCAGCGCATTGCTGATTTGCGTTACGTTACACCTGGGGTGGTTGGGCGAGCCACGTGAACAAGGGGCTTCATCTAGGGACCCTTTCAGCATAGAAATGACACCAGCCAAACTCAGTGTCTTTTCACACCATCAGCGGCTGTACTTCCTAAAGCAAGTGAGAAAGTACAGGGTAAATTTCAGGCATAAAGTTCAGGACAAGATGCATTCAGCCGCTGGAGAGCGGGAAGACGCATGTGCATCTACTTCCAAGTGCTCTACTCCAGACATTCCAAGGTACAAACCCAACCGGTATCACTTTCAGGCGGTGATGAATCACTCGATCCCACGCGCATGTATTGGGGTGGTTTATGTGAGCGCAGTTCCGGCTCGACTTCAGACCCGGAACCATTGAAAGAACGGGGCCCGGGATCCATTCGCTTGATCTGCCATGTCAATCACACGACCCCAAAATGCAAGATCTCTATTAAGTTACTCTTACTAATACAATTATATAAAACATACAAAAAGCATGTAATGTATGTGCATGGAACGAATGAACCGGGCCACCTGAACCCAGGCATATGACAATGACTGTCATAGTATTATCATACCAAGAACAACTACCTCCCTATTCACGCGAATGCGTATCCAACCAATCCCATAACTTGCCAGTCACAGCCGGATCTTCGGTATCTCGTCGGGCTCGATCTAGTCGCGCCCAGGGAACGAGGTACTATGCCACCTTTAGTCCGGTCTCCTGGCAAAAGAGAAAGGGCGTACCTTGCCGTTTAGCTCCAACGCCGCAGGATCGGTCGCAGCGTACAATTGAGTCAAAGCTCCGTGTGAACAATCCCATTGCATAATATCCTACGGACGTCAGTTAATTATGAGAGAGACGGAGAAGGGGGCCCACAGCAAGAAGTGCATTTATCCCAGTCAACACAATATGCCGCGTAATTTCTGTTCGAATATTGCCTACGCGGACAACTCAGTCTCCCTATATGCCATATTGGCTACTACTTACCCGGATGAAGCGAGATAGAAACGATCCCCTGGGAACCGTACCGACGCGCCAATTCATTCGAGAACGCTACCAGCCCCTGAAAGGAGTTAGTGTTAGTTAAAAGAAGAAACGGGGAACCCACCCATTTACTCTGACAATACAACTTATCTCCGCCCATCTTTTCTCGTATCCGATCGACTTTTGGGGAATGAGGGACCACCGAACCATAATTTACACCGCCCTTGGGTGCAAAAAGATGCTTTAGGCTTGATACGTTTATGATGCGGACAGGGGCACCTGATCGCAACCCAAATTAATCAAGTGACAGCAAGCAAGGAGATAAACGTACCAGTCGACTTGGCAGTATGCAACAATGTGGGAAGGAGCAGTTTTGTGAAGAGGTAATGTCCAAGTACGTTTGTCCCGAATTGGAGATCGTATCCTTGGACAGTCTTGGCTTCAAGCGGAGGAGCAAAGACGCCCCTGAAGAGCCTATCAGCGACCCTCATCACCCGCAAAGCAAGGCACAATACACACCCATTGTTAATCAAGCAATGCACTTCGGCTTCTCTGCTTGTCAATTCCCTCGCCACTTCTCTCACACTCTCCAAATCCGCCAAATCCAACGTCAACATCTCGGCAGTTCGGCCAGTCGATTGTTCAAGTTGTGCAATGGCGTTTTGGCACCGTTTAGGGCATCGTGAAAGCATATAGACTTTGGCGTTTTTAGTAAGGAGAACCTATGTAGGGGTTAGCAACAGTCGGAGCATATACGCAGCAACGAACCTTGCATGTCTCGAGACCAATACCCGTATTCCCACTGGACCACATTCAGTGAAACCCACACATCGAAAAGGTCCAACATACCCGGTCACCACAAAAACTTTGCCACTCAAATCAGGTATCTGATCCACACTCCATCTAGGGGCCTGAGGAAAGTTTTGTTCAATAAGACTAGAAATCGCACCCATCAATATGCAAGTTGTCGTGTCCGGGTCAACTGGGTTGTACACGCAAAAGGAGGTCGTATAGGAAACATGTTTGTTTGAGTACTTATACTTGCCTCTCGGCCAGAGGGAGTGCCCGCAAGGTATGGGGAGATATATCAATAACGTCACGCGTCTAATGTAATACACACACACACGCACAATAACGTCACGCGTTGGTTACGTCGTACCTTCGGACGGTTCCGACCAAGGTTCCGATTCAATGGATCTTGCCGGTCATGTACACTACCCATGATGCACGCCTTGTCCATACGTGTAAACGCGTTCTGGAGTAATCAGCACTCTTTGTTCAAGAGTTCTTCCTAATAATTATGCACAGTTGACAGTTGACATGATTAACGGAAAGAAGCATTTTATACACCATTACTGAATTAGCACCTAGACCCCGTAGATCAACCGTACCTGCCAGCAGAATCTCCAAATTAAACCAAAACAATATCCATCTATACCACAAACATAGCATACAAAGGCATCAATCAACACCACACCTCACTTGGACCCATCCGCCTGCAACTCGGCATGCACCGAGAACCCAAGCCGTCGCTGAGTCTTGGTCGCTTTTCGGCCCCCAGTTTGCCTACACGCTCATCAGTGGCAACCTTTGGATGACACGGTAACACTTACCTCTGTTCCTGACACACAAACGCCCCAGGTGCACCCATCCAATCGTCTAATACGTACCTCGAATTCTTGTCGTGCTCGTGTTTGGGCATTCCACCCTCGTTTTCTTCCGCGCCGAATAGGTCGGCTGCGAGTTTGGTGTGGCTTACGCCCGCATAGGTCGTTACGCATCGTGGGTTGATAAGGATACGGGCGGGTTGGAAGGCCGAGTTGGGAATTGTGGGTGGTGGGATGTGGACGCGGGGTGGAGAAGGACCGGAGAGTGCATCGTAGTCTGAGCCGGTGTCTGAATCCGAATCCGAGTCTGGGGAATTGGGTTTTTCGGGACGGCCGGGAGGTGGGGGTCCTGGCTTGTCGTCTTTAGCCTTCTCTTCGTCCTTTTTGGGTTCCTCGGCTTGTCGTTTCACAGGTGCGTTGTTACCCGACGCGTCTTCCACCGGATACACCGCCTTGCCTTTATCTCCTCCACCTCCCGAACGCGCGGCCAAAGTCCACAGATCACGACAGAACCAGCTCTGGCTCGAATCCATACAAGGACCTTCGGGGTCCCAAACGGGCGCACTCTCCGAAGTGGATAGGTTGTGGAAGCTCATCGAGCTACGGTAAGATATGCCTTGGTAGTAGGCTTGAGCCGGGTCGACGATGTGGGTTCCTGATTCGCAGCAAAATACTTGGAATGGGAGATGGGCCGCGTAGCGTTTGGCGCCAATTGCGTCGCGTGGAGGGCCAGAGGCGGATGAGGCGGAGGATTTAGATTGACGGAATTGGTCGCCATCCATGTCGCGTGTTCGCCATCTGCCCAAGGGTCAGTTGGATAATGAAGGAGCGAGGGGGGACGCACCGATCCGAAAATATGAAAAACCCATTGTGTTCTGCCCAATCCATACCGCAAACCATAGCCGCATTATTCGCCTGACTAACTTTGATCGTCTCGAAAATATCGTTTGGACACGTGAATCCCTTGAGCCAGACCACGCGATGGAAGGTGATTCGTCGTTTTTCGTACAATTCCTGCAGAGGCTCGAGGGCGAGATTGCGAGTGTACGATTCTTCATATGGATAATAAGCCGCGGAAGGATCGTGCGTCATGGGTGGAACAGTCCTAATCCTGAACGGTACACCAGTAAGAATAAGAACAGCCTCGGCAAGGTCCATAAGCGTTGTGGTTGAATCCGTGCTCCCATAGTCGAGCATGCTGACGAACAAGTTTTGTGGGCCGAGTCGACGGGCCATTTGGACGATTACAGCCAGTTGATCGACGAGGAAATGGTCAGCACTATGGATGACAATGGCGATATAGTATTTGTGTTCCTGACGCGCGAGCTCTTCATAGTTGTCTTCGCCCTCGTGTTTATTTTGGCCGAATGGCCGAATGAGGGTTGGGCATGCTGCTGCTACCCATCCGTTGAGCGAGAGCAAGTCGTCGATGGCAGTGCGGACTAGCTGCTCGTCTGCTTGGGCCGTTTGAGACCCAGTAATACTACGGACAGAATTAGCGAGAATTATCCGAAAATAACTATACACTCACAAAGGCAACTGGAACCGCTGCCAAAAATCCAATGCCCCATTCTGGACCCATTCGCTAAGCAAATCGGGCCTCTCGTCACGGCCAAGACGCGCTTGTAAAAACTTGTGTCTTCGTACGTCAAGAGTTCGGTCGGCATTTGTCACACGATCAAGGACATTGTGTGCTGTGATTTCGTGTGGTGCGGAACGAGGAGAAGAGAAGAAGAGGGTGTGTAAGATGTAGAGCGTTGCCCCGCCTAGTAGTAGACGCGTGACAAACCCCCGGCGGGGTAAGGACATGGCCATTTTAGATGCAAATGAGGATTTGCAAGATTAGTCTGTGTGTTTACGAGCTGGTGACTGTCAGTGAGGCTCGAAAAAAGAGAAATCTAGACGCCTACGATAAGTTATAACGATTTTACCTAATCAAAGGGGTAGAAAACGGCATCTAATGGGATAAAGTCGAGCCGAGTCGGGTTTTCTAAGTCAGGATACACAAGTACGGAGAAAACGACAGGGAGCAGTTGGGTTGGCGCCCTCGTCAGGTTCTGGAGTGACCGAGGTCGGCGC
>WSTI01007840.1:0-12598 GCA_019616915.1 Ceratobasidium sp. 423
ATTTATGTGAAAGCCCCACTCTCATAGCTTCATTTTGACCCACAAACCACATCCATAGCTCGGGGATGTGCACCCTGTGGACCATCCGGCAGACGGCACCCCCATTTGTGGAAATGAGTAATGATACTCAGAAATATGCCTTTATAGGTCTACTATAGCACATTTATGTGAAAGCCCCACTTTCACAGCTTCATTTTGACCCACAAACCGAATCCATAACTTGAGGATGTGGACCCTGAGGACCATCCAGCAGACAGTACCCCCATTTGTGGAAATGAGTAATGATACCCGGAAATATGCCTCTATAGGTCTACTATAGCACATTTATGTGAAAGCCCCACTCTCATAGCTTCATTTTGACCCACAAACCACATCCATAGCTCGGGGATGTGGACCTTGAGGACTGTCCCGCAGACAGTACCCCTGTTGTTTTATGGAAATAAGTTTATGAGTTTTCCCACTGGCCAGTGGCTGAATGGCTAGGTTTAAGAGACAGACAACAGACAACTGCTGACTGATGGACAATGCTCTGGTTTAATGGCAAAATTTCACAATCCTAAGCGATCTATCTCAAGGCCCGGATTATCATTGGGTAGCTGTATGCTGCTTTTTAAGGATTGTCTATTTTTTCCCTTACTTTGTTTTGCTCCGTTCCCTTTGGAATAATTCTATTATTACATGTCAGAGGCATATTATCACATTGACTGTTCCTTCTGCAGATGCTCAACCATATCCTTGATCTAGTCCTCAATAGCAGACATCTCATCCTCTACTTCTGTTGTTTGACCATTCTGGCCCAATCCTTGCTCATCAGGGGTGTCATAGTCTGCCTCACGCTAACAGTTATGTGAGAAGTTTATACCTACACTCTCAGTCAACTGAACTTACTCGCTTTTCTAATTTTGCTAGCACTGTCTAATATAATGAAGTAGTGTTAGAGATCCACCCTAGCTTTCTTGCATTCACTTCATCCTACCTTTCCTTTTTTAACCAGCGCAGAAACCAGAGTCTCCATATCTCCATTTGCTCTGCTTCCCATTACCTGCTCTAGAAGCTCAGTTATGGCTCGGCTTTCCACTCTTGTCATAACATCAGAGGCACTTGTTATACGCTCCAAAACCCTGGCTAGGCGACGATCCCCCCCCCTGCGCTCTTGCACCAGACCTTCCAATCTGTTGTTTCAGTACTTGGTTTTATTCCAAAATGCTTACTTACCACTCATTTCCTCTTGGGACTCCTCACTTTCATCCACCTCAATAGCCCTGTTCCCCTCTTGGCCCATTACTGTTTTTGAGAGTAAGCAAGGTTGCAGATTAGGTAGTAGTGACCTACACTTCATTGGGGCCCCATTGTTGCGATTGTTTTTATGTGAGGGGCCTGGTTGCTGCTCATCCCCATTGCCTCCTTCTTCGTCATTCCAGTCCTCCTCTTCCTGCACCTCTGGGCTTCCCAAATTACCTTTTGCACGCTTGCGCCTGACATTTTGGTGATTGCTTCCTCGTGACCTCTTGGAGGCTTGGCTGGTCTCCACCGGTGATGCTGGTGTGTCCTGAGTTGGTGACTGGGGATCATGTCAGGCAGGTCCACCTACCTCCTTTCCCATGTTCATGGTTGCTCACCTCAGCCTCAGGAGGCATTTCTGAACTCCCTGCCTGATTCACAATGCCAAATTCCTTTGGCACTGATAGGTTGAATCTTGATTGGAGCTTGCGCATTTTGAACTTCCTCATCAGATCCCACCAGGGTTGACTCTCCATTAACAACCTCTGGTAGTCGGCTTCACTACTTGAATCAATGTCGGGGATATTCTTATCTTTCAGCTCTTCATGTAGTGATTCTCGAGATTTCCAAAGTATGTGCATGATCTTGAATAAATACTCCCTTGTTCAGACACCCTTAGAATACTGAGCCAAATTTTTCTCACCTTAAGCTCAAACCCAACGACATTCTGTTGACCAGGATGCTTCTCAGCAACAAAGCCGGAAATGAGCCCAGCAGGGTGGTCATTTGGGTCTTCCACAGCCTCATTCTGTCCCTTGTGAAACCGAACAAACTTATCTTCAGTCAAAATCATCTTGAGGAGCTGAAGGAGCACATGAGCGGTTACAACTGTCCACAATGACACAAGCTCACATGTTGGGTCACAGTCTGTGTTTGTTTCAGCTCATCTTCAACAAACTTGGAACCGAGACATGATGGGAGCAGAACCTGACTATGTGTTAGGATTGGGCGAAGCATTTCATGATAATGGAAATCTCACTATATGTGGCAAGCTCCAAGGGTCTGCGGTCTTGGGATTCAAGTTGCTCACAAATGTGGCTGGTCGAATGACCACCCGCTTTAGTGCACCAGTCCTTTTCCCAGGCAATTGATCCCAGGGGTGTGCCTTTTTCTTACCCGCAAGGGTATGTGCCCCAATCTTCGATACCAGACATGTGCGAGGTGGAAGAGACAGCACATCCTGAGGGACCTCAAGCATACCCTCCATCAATTGGTCTACCTGAGCAACCATCTCGGCAACAAGACCTGCAGCCACCTGTTGTGGGTTGAGTATTCTAAGATATGCAGCCTTGGTTTAGATCCTCACCATGTAAAGCCTACCAGTGGTGAGCCGCTTCCAGGAGCCAGCTGTGAACTCCTTAGCAATATGCTCACGAGTCAAGGCCTTTGCAATGGCGTTTGCAAGATCATCATTCCGTGTCAGGTTAGAAATCGCCCGGCTGTTTGTCTCTTCCCCCCTGAGTAACATGCGCCGATTCTGCAAAAAGGTTTGTTGGCTTATTGTCCCAGAGGACAGGAGACCTTTGAGTTTGTAGACCGCCCGGAAAAGCTCTGCATCACTAGCAGCCTTCATAATTTGAGGGGTGTTGGACTCATGCATCATGGTCAGAAATTCGGCTGGGTGATTCGTCTCAAGCTCTGAAAGCATGCTCAGTGGTTAGGACCCTCCTTTTCATTGTCCTGGCACTCACCTTTTTTGTATACCTCAGCATGCCACCAGAGCTGCTCTGGACCCTCTAGCCCCAGCTGGGACAGCATGGCTAGTCGGTGTTGGCCAGCAAACACCTGAGCAATAATCTCAATGGGAAGAGTTGGAATGCCGGGATGCTCCTTCTTCAACTGCTCCAGCTTCTCATACCACTTATCATCCAGCAGAACCACACTGATTGGATTCCAAGCACGGTTGAGGGTGTCAGGACTTCCAATGAGCTGGATGAGTTGGTCAACCCAACCCTGGTCCAATGCACGCTGATCAGGGTGGTTTTGTGTTTGAGACAACATTATCTTGAAAATCCCAATGAAGTGCTCCTGGCGAATGTTGGCAATGACCTCCTCTGAAGAAGTACCATGCAATTTATTTACTGGCATGTTTGATTGGAGTAAAGAAGCCTAGCAATGTCGGGTGAGAGATCAGCAGAAATTCAATTTACTTCCTTCATTGACCAGACTACATATAGGAGGCTGAGTCTCCTTGGAAACCCCCCCTAATAATCTCCACTGTAATCACATTCGCCACAAATCAGGCACCATTCATTAGCCAAGCGCGGTAGAAGCCAAATTCCGGTCCGACAGGGCAAGCCAGCTTGATGAAACCCAGGATATAAAGTAAATACGTACCTGATCACAGTTCAATTTCCCCTCTTCATCATTTACCATCTGCACAGCAATGTCTGCAAACCAGAGTCCTGCTGGCTCCCATGCGAGTGACATGTAAGTCAAGGATCATAGCACTGTCCATAACAAGCTACTGACATAAATTATGCTGACCACCTGGGGCTGCATTAGAACTTTTGCTTCACTACAGTCAGTGGTATCCTCGTCTGGCTCACAACACACAAGGGTGGATGCACCAAATATGTATGACCTTATGAGGGTATTTATATGTATTGAACTAATATACCTCAAACCTCAACCAGCACCTGGGCCTCCCTTGCCACCCCGAACACTTCCAAGCAGGGTGGTTCAAGCAGAATGTCATCCCGAAGTTCAAGGGCCTCACCTCCTGTTAGGGAGGGGACATCTGAAGCATACAATCCTGGTAGGTTACAATAGCTAAATACATATGTATGCAATGATACATCTAGCTGGCTAGTGTCTGGCCCTTCTCCACTATCGCAGAGTGTCCTTACCAGACAAGCTGAGCTGGTTATGTAGGTATCTATTGTTGCTTTTTGGATACTCTGTGCTGACATCTTGTTTTGTAACTCAGGGCACCACCTACAGTGAATGCAACCAGTCGTAAACGACCTCCAGTCCCAATGGCACCAGTAACACCCTCCAAGCGAACCAAAACTGCAAGGCCTGTTGTTGAAGGGCATGTTTCAAGTTCTGCAACTCACCCGGAAACACCCATCTCCCATACTGTTGTCACAAACCGCTCCAACTCAGTGGTTCCTAGTCCCTTGCACCAGCTCTTGCAACATACGCCGACCAACAATCCTATCAGGAGCCAATCAACTAGTTCTAGGTCCAGTCGCCAAGCTAAACCAATTGTTGGATCCCCAGTCTGGATAGCGTAAGTATATATCTTATGTTGCTGATCCCCACACTAATTCAGCATCCAAAACCATAGCCTACAGAATATCAATGCTAGTCGGCGTGCGTCGCGTATGAACACTCCATCACCAGCATCAGCACAAGTTTCACCATCTCCTATGCAAGTGGATGCTAGTCCATTGGGGGTGTTGTCTCCATTATCAAGCCTAGGATCCCTTTCCAATGTTATCCCCCGCTCTCAGGCAAAAATAGCCAACAACTCCCCAACAACCCCAACAACCCCAACAACATCAGTCCCCAGCCATAAGCCATCTGGCCCAGATCACTGGTCAGTTGTTTCCTATGATTATCCATCACTCAAGTCTGATACATGATGCCACGGCTTCTAGCTCAACTCTCAACAAGCGTGTGCATTTATCCCAGCTCCAGAAATATATGCAAAGCATCCCAGATCTTTCTGGTAGCCAGCCTGCATGCACTGTGGACCAGCTGTTGCTTGAGCATGGGAATGGCTTGTTCGAGCAGGTCTATGCAGCTTCCCTGATGCATGCCTTTTACCGCCCTCTTGATCCTAGCAGAAATGTCTGCTTGATGATTAACCGTCTCGGGGAAAACCCACTTTGGTCCGAGCAGTTTGGTATAGATCAAGCAGTGCCAACACATATACTCGGACTTCTTTATTTCTCAACCGACTTGGTTTCCCTTTTGGTTTGGGGAACATGCAGATTGATAGGGAGCACATCACTGGAAGTCAAATACACAGTTTATCTTTCTCGCCCTGAGTTGCAGTCATCCCCCCAGCACATGGATCGGTACCAGCCGGCCATCGAGATGTTGATTGATTGCTCTATCCCTACTTGTTACACTCTGGCCAAAATCGAGTTCATTACTTCTCACTGGGGTGACTTGTTTACAAGCTCATCGCAGTTGGACAACTCCATGCTGTTTTGCCAGCTGATTTCAACTGTTGTCCACGAGCTCCCCTCCAACTTCAGCGCTTTCGAGCTGGGCCCACCAGTCAACCCCCAGTGGGCATGTTACCTGGTGGATGCACAGGTCCGGATGCTTCTTGGGCAGATGGTTGACAAACGGTTATGTTTGGAAAAGGTGATGACTGGGGAAGGTTTGGTCCCGGAATGCATCTACCTGCATGGGTAAGTTGTGTTTGTGTTTGCATTTGGCAAGTCATCTAATTTCTGTGACTAGGAACCCATTTGAGTCGGATGGCCCTGGGGTCTCTGATCACCCCACCAACCCTGAAGAGTCTGATGAAGAGACTATTGGAGACCAGGATGGCCCAGGAGTTAAGGAGAATGCAGTAGAACTTGCTGAACCTGCTGAAGATTTGATGGCTCGGTACACATGGTCATTTAGTTTATTGGTTGAGTGACCTCATCTTCACTTTTGTAGGCTGAGTGCTTTGGAAGGTGGCCGGGTTGGCTTGGAACTCACACATGAGTCAGATTGGTACATCACTGCTTCAGATGGAATGTGAGCCCTGTTTTTGTCCTGAATACCTTGATGAGGGCATTAACCCAGGCCCATGTGAAATCAATGCTATCTTAATGGAACTCAGAAGGTATCATATTGCCGCACCTTCCAGCCCCTCTAGACCAGGCACCCCTGCTTCTCGGTGAGGTGCTCAACACTCTCTGTGATATGAGCTCAACAAATAGAGTTATACAGCCACAGTTCATCTGCTCCCGGACAATTGATAGACAATCGCTCAAGTGCAGTAGACCGGTAGGATACAGGCTTCAATCACAGCCTATTACTGATACATGAGGCAGGGATGCAATTGAATCGGTTCAAAAATGTTTGATTGAACACCGTGCACACCAACATCCGGCCCGGGTTGCTTACTGGAAACAACTTAGGGAGTCCACTGTAGGAGATGAATGTGTTGGATTGATGACAACCCACCTATGGCTGAGTTCCCTGCTAAGCTCTCCCACACAGAATAACTTCTATATTGATCCACTCCTGCTCGATCAACTTGTGGCTCAATACAAGGAAGATCCACTGGAAATGACCGCTGATCAGGTACCATTGTTGTTCGACAGACACAAACTCTGGCCACAGATGGGATCCACAACAGTACATATCCTGGCGCTCGCACATGTCCAGGAAGTATGCAATCCAGGTCAACTCAACTGGCTGCTCATGGACATTGAGGCCCAGGATGGGCGTGTGAAGAGGATCGAGTTGATTTTACCGCCCTGCAGTGATTTCGACAATGATGCCTTTGCCGATTTAATCTCCTTCTTCATTGGGGCGCTCAACCGGGTGTTACCTGGTCCAAAGTTGGCCAGCAACTCTGCTAGGGTACAACAGCGGACGATGACTCTGATCATACCAGAGCCATTCGCAGAGGATTCAGCACTTCTGGTTCTATTGGCCTATCTGTTGGGAAAGATGCTTGGTCAAGAAATATCCACCGTGGATGTCAAGGCCATGCGTCAGTCCATTTGCTACTACTATAACCAGGCGTTACGCTCGAGCGAGGTGGATTCTTCCTTCCCATGGCCTGGCTTGACCAACTTGGAAGGGAAACTCCTAACAGAAGAGAACTCGGAAGAAGTGGGACGACGGCGCTTCATGCTTGCAAGCAATCGGGAGCCCTCTCCATTTGAGATGTTTCCGCGCCGAAGGTCTTACACTGCCACTATGGCTACCCCTGGCCCATCCGAGCCTTTCTTTCTGGAGTTGGCACAGTCACATTCATCCCACGCAGAAGGCATCCTTGTGGGGACCACAGGCAGGTCTGTATCAGACTTGGAGAAGGCCATTCTACTTGGGCCATACCCTTCGTTCAAGAAGAAGTTCCCCGACTCTTTGTTACAGGTTCCAGAAGCACTCTCCCTTGAGGAGTATGTCCAGCTTGTGCAGGACCTTGGTGGACCAGAGAGCGAGGCCTCCCACAGGCTTTTCTTGCTAGCAAAGAACAACGGGCAACGAATCAAGCTTGATTGGCTCAAGGATGCCACTTATCCCACGCCGGAGCAGATGTTCGCTGGCTTTGACTTGGATTCTTTGTCCCTGTCTGCCCATGAGGTTCCTGAACTACTCCAGCCTGGGACCTATTACCCATGTCCGGATCACAGGTTTGGGCTGACAACCCGCAATGAATTATACATCAACCTGGATGGACAGAAGATAAGCATGCATACCTGTGAGTGTTAGAACATTTAGCTACCTTTGCTGTTGTCCTCAACACACTTTGGCCAGGCCCAAATTTCTGCATTATGACCTTTGGTGGCAACAACCAGTTTCGGCTTCTAGTATTTTTCCCTCGGAACCGTAACAGGGTTGAAAATCTCTGGCGGAACATGGCACGGGAACCCGAGATGCAGGACTGGTATCAGACATTCCTCACAGCACTGAGGATGGTCAGCGCGCAAGTTCCTTTTTCCTGGCAACATGCCCTGGAAAAGACCATCGAAGCTCTTCCCACAACTTACCGAATGGCGTCTGAGCAACATAACAAAGGAGGAGGTCCACACTCATCTTCTGGTCACCGTATAGAGCCGTTCATCCTGAATCGGGTATTCAAGATAATGCGGAAAATCATCGACAGTACTCCCCAGCTAGCCAAATATCGTGATTATTTCTTCCATCTGTGCGGCATAAACCTGAAGTTGGCCACAATGAACATTCACGGCCGGATGGAGGAAGACCCCTTGAAGTATGCGCTATCCCAGTTTAATTTTATCGACTGGTATGCCCAGAACCCCCACGATATCATCGCTGACATTGGTTGGACTGCCAATATAAACCGAGGGTTGATGCCGGATGATCTTCAAAATACTACCCTGGTGTACCGCACTGACCCCTCCGCCGAACTTGCTCAAGCTGCATACAGAAAGCCACAAATAGACCGCTACTGTAGCTCATACGTGCTTGGTGGTTGGCGCTCTGTCCCTCGTGCATCAGTGCGTGAGGGGTGCGGCGTAGTCAAAGCCCAGGCCTATCCAAAGGACATGGTTCTGACCTACAGACACCAGCATCAATCAGTTGGTTGGAACTGGACGGTCAAACAAGGGCTGCGCATTGGGAACCGTGACAAGTTCAACAATCAGATGCAGGGTTTCCTCAATGTCATGAGGGATGCTGATTCTTATGGGGTGCGTTTTGAGATACGGGTTCCTGCATGGGGAGCCAACCGGGTCATGAAAATGGATGCCCGAGATATCTTAGATCGACTACTGGCTGCCGATATAATTGTAAGTCCCTTTACCCCTCCGCTCATAAGAGCATATTTCCAACGCTGACTGTGGTATGCAAGGTCTGTTACCCTACCTCCACAATCGCTGCCTTCAAGTCGACTCTCTGCCGTGGCTGGTCTGCGATCATCAACAAGCAAAGCCAACTTGCTCCGGTTACACGCAAGTCCCCAGAGGTTGTTCTCCTGACATCTGTTCTTGCGCACTGGATCAAAAGTCTTATCAAACGCCCAGACGACCAGGGCGCCAGTACACAGATGGTCAAAAAACTGCAGCTAGATCAGACCGCTAAATCATACGGCATCCCCTCCTTGCGCTCTGCAGCTTTGGATGAAGATGGGTTACGAGTGTCCTATGTTGTCCAAGCTGAACGATTCGATATTCTTGCTCTGTCCGGCTTGACTGTTCAACATGGTCCAGGAGCTCAGGACAATAATGCTGTCCAGGCAATTCCATTGCCAGATCCACTACAGTCACCCCCTCCATCTCCACCCCGTCCTCTGCCAGCGAATCAAATATGGCCCCAGTCGTCCCAGGACTTCCTAGTAACACTCATCAGCACTCATCTTCCCCGGGCGTTATGGAACCATTTTCCCAGAGATCGCTTATCAGGAGAGACTCAGTCTCTGCGTTTACGAAAACTGCCATTGCAAAGGAAACATTGGCAAAAGATTGTCGAGCCCCTGAATACCATTACTGAGCTCAAGAACAAATTCTCGGATTCAATTGACAGGCTATTCCCTCCGAATTGGACTGTGACGCAGCCCACAGGGGACTTGTTGGGTTATAATAGGGATTTCTTACAAAGGGTTAGGGACCATGTGAATGCCAAACCGGCCGCAGTCCAAACTGCGTACTCATCGGAGCTCAGACGCAGGATCCGTACGATGCTGATGGACAACTGGGACTATCTACCCAATGTCCATAGTCACAGGATCTGGGCCTTCAACAGTGGGCCTGCTGAACAACGCATTTTCCGTATCTGCCCCAAGTCAAGCTAATCAACGTTTGATCATGCACCGAGTTTGAATTGTTTGGCTTTTCCCTTGTTTGACTTACCGTTGTGCCATAGCGAGCTACATTATTGTATGTATTATGCTGTATTTTTTTTATGTGCCAAGGACCTTGCTATATAGTGATGAATTAAAAACAAGATGGATACCATTCCACATCATACATCCCATGGAAGGATTCTTAAGTGTTTGGACTTTGATCAAATGGGCTTGAGATGTGCACAACTTCTAGACCATTTCCTAGTTAAAATGCACTTATGTAATCCAATATGACCCTGTTCGGGGCCGACCATTAACAAAGGGCACAATGTAGTGTCCGGGGTCCAAGGGCTTCAGTTTTGGTCTTTAAAGGCTTGCACCGTGCCAGATCAATCAATCACCTCACCTCCTACAATCAACACTACGAAACCAACTGGCAAAGGGAATAATGGATACGTGCACATACTCTGCAGAGACTGATACCCGTGAGTTATCGCTCACCTGTTTTACAACTTTTGAAGACTGAAGTATCTTCTCACTTTGTTGTAGCCACCAGCTGCAGCCTTTGCGATGCAGTAATCAATGATTGGGTTATGTGTGCAGATTGCAGTTTCCGTTATTGCCGCAACTGTGTGGTAGCGGATTTGCCGGGTGCTATTTACTGTCGATGCTGTCCCGGTTGTGTGGATTGGCGGAGACGGGCCTGCCCAGTGAGTAGAAAATCATCCCAGATTGATCAAGCTAACTGTCAGTCACCCATCAGAGCATACGCATGAAGTCCAGGTCTTCAGTCCCAGTGGCTGCTGCCTTCATTTATGTTGAGGACTTTTTGGAGCCAGCCCATCACCTGATGAATGCGGTCGTTGGGGCCTTGAAATGCGGCAATGCGGAAGTAAGTCTACTTACATACACAGTAGAATTCAATTTGAGCGGTATATGCAGGTAACTACACACATGATCCCAATAACTAGGGCTCTGGATAATGATGTTGACTATTATGCATGGCTCGAGTAAGTCCTTTTTCACAGGCTAATGACTGAACAGTAGCAGGAATTAATGATATCGGAACTGGAACTACCCAATTAGGGAACTGCATGTTTCCACAACACTTTTGGTCTTCCTGGTGACCGAAACCGTGCTCAATGGGGGCTGGGTCTTTACTGGCCAAGAAGATCGTGGGTGGATTCCAGAGGTTGAGGTATTTCTAAAATATTGACTGTGCTCGAGGAGATCTTACTGACAAATTTGGTTCGTTAGCTACTCAGTGCCCTATTCTGTTCGCATGAGGTTTGGAGCAAGCAGTACCAACGGCTGCGTCAAGGTTATCTATTTGTTCTGTCATGTGGAGGAAACTTTAGCCCAGCACGCAGAGAGCCTAATGTCCCAGGCAAAATCTCAGATTGGCTGAAGAAGTAAGCTGCCTCGGCATTGACATCATTATTTCTTATTGATTTAATGGCCTCTTGGTGCAGGGAAAATTTGTTTTGCAATGCGATTGCATTTCTCAACCCTCGTTTGATCGTGAGCGAGGTTGTGAACTTCATGTCACTTTTAGTGACAGAAATGTGTGTCCATCACACACCATTCAAGGAGGCGCTGGTTCAAGCATATTGCCACGACGACGTCATCCTAGCGCACACTGGCATACTTTGGTTAACCGGCGGGCGTCCGCCCCTTGCTCTTCGAGACTCAAGCGGTGCGCGTTTCTGCGGATTGACCCCGCCTTATCTCTGTTCGACAACCTGCCACGCTCACCCAAATCAGCGGAGGGTGGAGCGGCGCAAAGGGCCCACTGAGGGATCTGCAATCTGGCAAACTATGTGCTGTAAAAAAAGGTACCTCTTACAGCCAGAAAATGCTGACCAGCTGCCGAAGGAGCATTCCCTGGCTGGTAGGCGCTATGTACTCGAGAATTGGCCAGGGGGGTTCAAGTACGCAATCGTTCCTCAATAGAGCTTGTATACAGTACTCCGTTTCTTTTTCTCCTCTTTTTCTCCTTGTTCATAGTACATACACGCATATAGAGACCCAAACGAAATTTGTATAATATCAAGAGTGGTCCATAAAAGCTGTTGAACTGCACGATACTTACTACTGATGGCGCGTATAGAGAGACCAGGACTGATGTTGGTTATGATCTCCTCACTTCTCTTCAGTTGTTGACCTTGCAAGTGCATGTATTCGGGTCAAAGAGCAGGGTTTGATATCTTTGACTCTGCTATTGGCCATGTTGTTATTTACAAAAGCCTATGGACGGTCCAATGCTGGACCTTCCAACACGTTGGTCCTATTATTGGAATTCAAGTGATCCTACAATGTGTGGGTCCTGAGACCCTGAGGACCTCAGTCACCCCCTCACATGAGTATAATAGCCCTGAGTCCTACCCCGCCACCCCACCTGTCCCCTTCCTCTGCCCCTCAAAAAAAATGCCTCCTCGCGCCGCAGCCAAGAAAGCCCTGCCGCCGGCCCAAATCCCACCTCACACATCCGCCGCAAATAAACGAATGGCGGCTCGCAAAGCTGAAAAACACGCCGCGGAGCTCCAAAGGCTGGTCAAGAAACGAGACCAGCTTCGGGAGGGGCTCCGCAAACTCAGCGTCGAAGCCCCTCTAGTCCTCACGCACCCAGAATACCATGATAAGATAATCACCGACGATAAATGCGACTTTCTGGCTGAAATTGTCCCGGCCCTGATGGCAAAAGAGTTGACCAAGCAGAAGAAGGAAGGTACGCCTGGCAATCAACCGAGCATAAAAAAAACATTACTAACCAGATAATGGATAGTTTTGTTGCAGCGAACGATGAACTCCTTCGCGGTACTTGACCAATCGTACTTCACCAACCCGCAAAGTGCCAAGCTGGTCGTGCCGAAGTTTTTTGACCGG
>WSTI01007843.1:0-12499 GCA_019616915.1 Ceratobasidium sp. 423
GATGGGTGCCTAAGTAGGCAGCAGAAAGGAAAAGTCAAGTAAAGTCCTAGGTGTTCTAATCACCTAGGAATGTATGGATGTTGAACAAGGGATATTCGACCTGGTGTCCCAAGGTCAAATACTGCCCAGTATATATACAGCTATCTAAATACATCGAGTCACTTGGGCTGTGGGAAAGAGATAAGCTACAACCAATGAGACTACAGTTTTAGTCACCTATCTCTTATCCGCAGCCATCTATACTAATCCGCAGTCATATCTGTGTGGGAAATGTTCTATTCCCACCTTCCATCCTATAAGTCCTATCTCGTATCTTACTCCTATCTTCCCTATCCCATGGAGATCCTAGGAGATCCATGGAATTCCGAGGGCCTCTTCCCGTGTCTACGACACAGTTGCACTGTGGTTAGCATTGTTGTAGGCAAACTGAGCCATGGGTAACCATTTTGTCCAATCCTTGCATTGATTTCCACAGAAGATCCTCAGGAAATATTTGATTCCTGGGTTCATCCATTCCATTTGGCCATCACTTTGGGGGTGATATGCTGAGGAGAAATGCAGCTTGATGCCAAGTTTCTGGTATAGAGCTTTTAGGAACTTATTATGGAAAACAGTTCCTCTGTCAGAAACTGTGCTTTCTGGGAGTCCATGATTGGCCCATATGAACTTGAGGAAGAGGTCTGCAACTTGCCTGGCATTGATGGTGGAGCTACATGCAATTAGGATACCATACTTGGAAAAGGAATCTACAATGACTAAGATAGCATCATTCCCTTGATCATTTGGTAGTCCCACTATCATGTCATATGAGACTTGTTGCCAGGGTCAGTTTGGGACAGTAAGGGGTTGCAGAGGTAGTGAGGGTTTTTTTGGGGCTTGGGCTCTTTGGCATTCCTCACAGGAGTCGACATAAGAGTAGATCCATGCTCTCATACATGGCCAGTAGTATTTTCGACTGGTTAGCTCTAAGGTTCTTTGTCTGCCTGGATGTCCTGCCATGATGCTATCATGGTAAAGTTTAAGGATTGATTGTTTGATGGTTTCATCTGCAGGCACTAGGATTTTTTCTTGGTAGAAGAGTAGGCCTCCTTCCATTGAGTAGTCTTTGAACAATTTTTTGATATAGGGGGCCACTTCTTCTTGTTTAACCTGGAAGAAATGAAGGATTTCCTCCAGGCTTTCATCTTGGTCTAATGCGGCCTCAATAAGGGTTTGGATGTGAGCATCTGTGTCAATGGATGCTGCATTAGTGAATACTTCCTTGGGAAGCATGATTTGTGGTTCAGGGGGAATATCAAGGTGGTCACTTCTTCTTGAGAGGGCATCTGGTTTATTTGATTGTTTTCCTGGCCAATAATGAATTTGGAAATTATAGTTGGCCAGGAGGATATGCCAGTGAGCATGGCATTGATTGAAGTTCCGACTATCTTGCCAGTATTCAAGATTTCGATGGTCGGTGAATATTGTGATCAGAAGAGTCGTTCCTTCCAGGAATATCCTCCAGAATTCCAGAGCACAGATAATGGCTAGGAGCTCCTTGTCATGGGTATCATAGTTTCTTTCAGTGTCCTTGAAGGATTGAGACATATACCCCACTGGGTGTAGTCTTCCATCCTCTTGTCGTTGGCTGAGAACTGCTCCCATAGCAGCTCCAGATGCATCGGTTTCAAGGTAATATGGTTTGTTTGGGTCTGCATGTACTAGTACAGGTGCTTCTGTGATAGTATGCTTGAGTTCTTCGAAGGCTCTTTGTTGCCTTTCTTCCCATTGCCATTCTTTATCCTTTTTTAAGAGGTCAGTTAAAGGCTGAGTGATAATACTAAAGTCCTTTGCAAAACGCCTTAGGAAGTTAGCAAATCCTAAGAAGCTTTGCAATTGTTTTTTGTTTTGGGGAGCTGGCCATTCCAGAACCGCTGCGACTTTGAGTTTATTGAGGGAGAATCCATCGACTGAGATTACTATTCCCAGATAATCTACTTCTTTTTTGTGAAAGAAGCATTTGGATCCTTTGCAGAATAATTGGTTTGCTTTGAGCCTCCATAGAACTTCTTCAACATGTTTTTGATGGTCTTCTTCCTTTTCAGAAAAGATAAGGATATCATCTAGGTATATGACCACATTGACATCTAACATGTCTTGGAACAGTGAGTTCATGAAGTGTTGGAAAGCAGCTGGGGCATTTGTAAGCCCAAAGGGCATTACAAGGGTTTTGAATAATCCATACTTGGTTCTGAATGCAGTTTTCCATACGTCTTCTTCTTTGACTCATATGTTATTGTACCCCCATCATAGATCTAGTTTTGTGAAGATTTTTGCTCCTCTTACTTTTGCCATAAGATCATCAGGTTGCAGTAGGGGGTATACATTTTTGATTGTGTTGTCATTCAGTTTCTGGTAATTGACAACTAGTCTTTTTTGTCCATCTGCTTTGGGGATGAACATTACTGGACTTGATATGCTAGACTTGCTAGGGCAGATTTTTCCATGGCTGAGTTCTTGTTCTAACCATTCTTTAAGTTCCTTGGATTCTGAGTCCATCATAGCATATAAGGGGGAATTCAGTTTCTTTTCTTCCTCCTTTAGTTCAATGGAAATGTCAAATTCCCTGTGGGGGGGTAACTTGGAGAATTCCTCTTCTCTGAACACTTTTGCGAACTTGTGGTAGTATTCCAGAATCCCCTTCCAATGGATTCTTGTCTGCATCCTCTTCAGTAGCTATATCTATCAGGTCAGGGAATTGTAAGGTTTCTTCAACCCAATCAATAATTGGGTTATATGATTTTAACCAATTGTTTCCTAGGATGAGTTGGTTGTGTCCAATGTTGGCAATTAAGAAGTCGCATTTGTTATGACATCCTTCGCATATGAACTTTAGAGGGACCTTTCGCCATACCTTTCCTGTTTTGGGAGAGGATCCATCTAACATGGTTATGAGTTGTGGTCATTGAAGGGTGATAGTGGGAAGTTTAAGTTTCTCTACTAACTTGGGGTGTATGAAGCTAGTAGTAGCGCCAGAGTTGATTAGGGCTGTAAGAGGTTCTGCATCAGAATTTACTATGGTAATACTTGTATAGAGAAGTGATCAATTGTTTTCTATTGTATTATACATGTATTCCTTTTCAATTTCTTTTGAGGCCTTCACATCCACAGAAATGTGAGACCTTACTCTTTTCCCAACTCAGCTTTGACTTCAACTTCCTCTGGCTTGTCTTGTGCCACTTTGGCACTCTCCTTCTTTACTTCCTTCTTCTCCTCCTTCCTGAGTTTGGACTTCTTCCATCCATTGGGACATTCTTTGATGTTATGTCCTGATTCGCCACACTTTATGCATAGTCCTTCCTTTCGGCGGCAGTCTCTCTCTTCTTGATCTACAAAGTTTTCTTTGTCCGCTACCTTTTCCTTAGTAGTGGACCCTGCTCCTGGGGTGGCCAATTTGCCCTTTTCCTTGGTTTTTTCCTTTTTTGGGCGGCTTTCCTCATTCTCACAATGAACAGCATCAATTCTTTGAGCTGCGTCAATTAGTCCTTGGAGGGTAGTTGGCTGTGTTTCTTGTTGGGATAAGATTTCTTTCACCTTCCAATGGAGACCTCACATATATTGTCCCATATAGGCTGCCTCGTTCCAGTTAAGATCCACAGTAATCGTTCTGAATTTAGTAGTATATTCTACAGCAGTTCCTGTTTGGGTTAATTCAATGATTTTTCTTGTGGCAGCTCTTTCTGCATCTGGATCTCCAAAGGCAGCTAATAGCCCATCCATAAATTCCTTCATTGTTCGAATGGGAGCTGGTCGATATAGTGTTTCTGTTAGGAGTTTCCCTTGGAATGGGAAACCCCAGTCAGCTGCTTTGCCATCTAGTAGGGTGAATAAGTGAAGAATGAGTTCTTGTTCTGTGTCAAACTCTTCTTTGTATCTCTGGGCCCATACAGTGGCATCTAGTAGCCATTTCTTTACATCTTTCAGTATGACGCTTTTGAGTTTTGAGGGGGTTTCGACTTTGTACTTCTTTTTCTTTTTCTCCTTGGGTTCTTCTTCCCCTCCTTGTTCAGTAGTGGCTTCCCTAGAGTGGAAGTGGGTCCTGAGTTTTTCTGGCTCCTCCCCTTCTCCCCTTGGTAAGGCCAATGGGCCTAGAATTCTGGAGCTATTGGTCAGGTGGGGAGGAAAGGTGCCAAACGAAAAGGCACCTGATGTTGAACTTGTTCCCAGACCACTTGTTGGTTGGGGAGTTTGTTCTTTTTGTTTCCCTTTACTCCTTCTAGGAGTAGATAGGGAGAACTCATCTTCATCTTCCTCCTCTTCCTCCTGTGCTTTGTCTTTGGCAGCATCTCATGCTGTGGTGGCAATGGTTTTGATATCATCAAGTCTAACATAGATGTTTTCAACTTGTTGTTCGATGTAGTTTCTGAACTGGCTAATGAGTTCTTGTAGGGCTTGGTTTTCTTGGTGGAGAGATTGTAGGGTGGCATCAGGTTCTTGGATTGACTCTGACATAGTTGATTCTCGACTGCTACTTCGACTTCTTGCAATGATACGTTCTTCTTGGGTACTTGGGTAGGGTTGTGGGATAAACCTACCCCTTTGGTTGCATTTGACTTGTTTGGGAGGAATTTTTTAATATTTGCCGTTGTTTCAGAGATAGTTGTTAAATGCGACTCTTGAATGGAATGTGATCGATCCAAGGGTGGGGCAATCGGAAATATTTGATGTACTAGTCGAGGGCTGAGGTTCCTTGTTCACAATCCTTCTTTGGTATAGCTCGTGTGAAAGGCCCAATAAGAGATTAGGACCATAACAGTTGCAATAAAAGTAAACTCCTAGATTGTCTCTATATACAATTGTAGTAGGGAGATGGCACATTCACTCAAGCGAATCAAAAGGATCGAAAAATTATGCTTTTGTTCTGCGTATCAAGGGACCTTGAAACTGTGCCCACACCCTACTCCTAGTTTAGTACCACACTCACCTGTCACTTTTTGGAGTAAGAGTTGAAGGTCAACTCAAACTACCTTTTTGTTCAGGGGTCCTAGCAGCCGATACTGCAGATGGTTAAGATGACTTCTTCCACCCAGAGAGGGGCCTTGTAATACTAGGGGGTTCAACGAACTGGGTGATGCACAAACAGCAACCTACAGGGTGTAGGGTTTTGTGACCTGTAAATACAGGATTTATAAATGGTGGCCCACTGGCTATAATGCTAAGACCTTGCCCGAAGGCTGACTAGGTCTGCTTGCAGTGAGATATGATGGGAGAATTCCCAGCACAGGTGCATAACCACTATAGGAACCCAGTCTGACTTTCAGTGTCTTGCTAACACAAGTGGGGTCTTACTCGGAAAGTGGGTGACCATGAGAAGGTCGAATATCCAATGTTCTAGACAAGTGCACAAGTCACTTGTCCTCCTATCAACCAAGGTGTGTACTTGCCTTGGACCTAAGATGTGATGATCGCAGCTGATGGGTCCCTAAGTAGGGAGCAGAAAGGAAAAGTCAAGTTAAGTCCAGGTGTTCTAATCACCTGGGAATGTTTGGATGTTGAACAAGGGATATTCGACCTGGTGTCCCAAGGTTGAATACTGCCCAGTATATATACAAACTATCTACATGCATCAAGTCATTTGGGCTGTGGGAAAGAGATAAGATACATCCAATGAGAGTACAGTCTTACTAACTTATCTCTTATCTGCAGCCATCAGTACATATCCACAGTTTATCTATGTGGGAAATGCTCTATTTCCACCTTCTATCCTATAACTCCTATCTGTTATCTAACTCCTATCCTCCCGATCCCATGGAGATCCTAGGAGATCCATGGAAATCTGAGGGTCTTTTCCCGTGTCTACAACAAGGAGCAACTAAGGTCAGCAAGCCATACCTAACAAGAATCCACAATGGAAGAGGAGCTACACAACTCTTACTGAGACACTTCCAACTGATTCTGGTCAGGATCAACTGATGAATCTGATGGGCACCAAGTGAGCAAAATGTCTCTTGGAAGCATGGCCCCAGCATCCCCAACACATTGTGAAACCTCTGCAGTCAGCATGAACTGGCACCAATCAAATAGTGAACCCACTAGCCGCAAGGGCTCAGGGCACTCCATAACCACCACATCATTGCAGGAAGGATCAATACAGGTTAACTTAACATCAGTTGAAGACAGTGAGCCTGGCTCAGAGCCAGAAGATGACTCTGAAACTGAACAGGCCCCAAGCCCCAGTGACCAGGAGTCTGAAAGTGACCCTGAGCCAAGGCAGAAAAAGAAAAGTAAGAAAAGTAAGAAGAAAAAAGGAAAAAGAGTGGACTGCCAGGAGCATGGGCACCCCAACCTGGGGGTCTGAATTGATGATGTACAACCTGGTTCAAGCAGAAGGAACAAGAACCAAAGTACTCACAAATGTAACTGTGGCAATGAATTGAGTTTTATGGCTGGAGGATACCTAGCAGACATTCATGGCATTAACAAGAAACAAATGTTGAGCAAGAAAGGAAAAACTCCCAAGAAATTGAAGAAATCCAAAAAGAGCAAGAAAGGCAAAAAATGCAAGGATTCTGGTAGTGAATTGTCTGATTCCAGTGATACAGAAACAAGTGACAAAAGCATGTCAGAGGACTCAGATTCAGACTCAGAATCCAACTCCAACTCAGATGCAAGCTCAGAATCAAGCGATTCACCAAGCAGTAGCAACTTGAGCAGTTCAGGTGACTCAAGTCCTGATCCAAGTAATGATTCTGATCATGGCAGTTCCAGCAGCTCCAGTAGCACAAGTAACTTGAGTAATTCCTCAGGCTCTTCAGAATCAGGAGCAGGAAGTGAAGATGAACCTTCTGATGACACTAGCTTGGACTCAGAGTCCAGCTCCAGCTCATCAGAAAGTGATGAAGAACTGCCAGCCTGGAATTGTCATAATCATAACCAAGAAATCGAGTGATGGCACCAGGCCTGACAACAGCTGGATTGGCAGCTAGTCAAACAAAAACAAGAAATTTGTATGCTCAAACAGAAACTCAAGAGCCAAAAATGTACTTGTTATAAAGCTCCCAAGCTGGTAAAGTACAATAGTGAAGAAAACTATGAAAAATTTGAACTGTTGTGTTACATGTATGACAATTGGACAAAGGATGTACAATTTTCTCAGAAACAAGCTGTGAGGCATGTAGGACACTACTTGACCAGAAAGGCCAGCATTTGGTACATGACTCATTGTGTGGTTAGACTAAAGAAATTCAATATGAAAAAAGTATACAATGGACTTTTTGAATATTGCTTTCCCCCCAGATTTAAGGAGGAATTGCATCACTGGTACAATGAAAAATGACAAGGTGATAAGTCAGTCCAAGACTACTTTGCTGAGTTTGATATAATGAGGTGATGCCTACCTGAGATTACAACCCAACAACACATCCAGCATGTGTTTGAGGGGGCAAAATTGTACATTTGGATGGCCTGGATCAAAAAAGGCTACTCACCAGATGAAGTTTCACTCAAGAGGCTAAAGAAACACGCACTACATACTGAGAAAGCAGAAATCCTTAGACAACAGCTTGAATGACAGGAGCATGAGCATGACAGGAAAAATGACCAATGTGACAGGAGAGACCAATGCTGCTCCTGCTCACCCCGAAGGGACAACCAAGGCATGGGTGCCTCAGGGCAAAACAACAGCCATGCAAGTGGATCAGGACAGAACCACAGAGACCAAAACTGTGAGCCCTGTAATCAGTGGGACTGTGACTGAAAATGGAACAACAGCAGACAGCATGGTAATGACAATAAAAATCAGTACAAATCCCAGAACTGGGACCATGGCAATGACAATCGACTTACCAAAGAAGAAAAGGATACACTATGCACTGTGAACAAGTGCTTCAAATGCAAGTTAGTAGGACACATGGAAAAGGATTGCCCACAGAACCACAGGGCTCAACCTACTGGGCCCCATGCAGCTACTGTAAGAATCCAGTCAGTGTTGGCTTGAATCAGTGACTTGGCAACTGCTCTCTGTGAGCTGGAAAGGTTGTGGCAGACTCATGACAGCATAGAAGTGTCAGCAGTAGCCATGGCTGATACACATACACCCACCAAAGGATCTTGGCACATGCCTGTAGAAGTTCGACATATTGAAAGGAATGCCACCCAAATGCAAGATGCAACCTAGCTGGTACCACTGACATTAGTGGTGGAGGCCATGCTGAATGGGAAGAGTGCATGAGTCCTGCTGGACTTGGGTTCTCAAGCAGACCTAGTGTCAACAACAATTGCAGACCAACTTAAACTCGAGCTCCAGCAACTTACCAAGCTGTTAATGCTCCAGCTAGCAGTCTCTGGTTCTAGAGGAGCTATTAACTATAGTGCTATGTGAAAGTTTGAGTACCAAGACATCAGTGAGACATGTACATTCAATGTTGTGAATATTGACAACTATGATCTCATCTTGGGTTCACCATTCCTATTCCAACACAAAGTTCAATTGTGCATAAACCCACCATCTGTGTTTATTGCCAATAAACTTATTGGATCAAATGAGAGTGTACCAATTGAAGGTACCAACATCATACACATCAATTCGTGTTCAGTGGATGTAGTTGAGGCCTGATTGGATGAGCTAAGAGCTGAGCTTATCACCAAAGCCAATGATATTTGCAAAGGCATTGCTGAAACACCACTCCTGCTGCTGCGCAATATCAACCATGTGATTCCATTAATAGATGAAAATGCGATTTACAGGAATCAACTGTCTAAGTGTCCTGAAGCAATGAAAGGATTGTTTGATGAAAAATATCATACCTATGTTGACATGGGGCAATGGAAACACAGTACAGGTATAAATGCAATGCCAATGTTATACCTAAAAAAGAAGACCAAGGATGGGTCAGTCAAATTACGAACAGTGTTAGACAAGTGAAACCAGAACACAAACACAAAGAAACTCACCTCACCATTACCAGATGTCAAGGAACTGCTCGAAACTGTGTCATGCTACAAATACCAAACTCTGCTGGATGGTAAAGATGCATATGAGCAGATACATGTAGATCCAAAGGATGTACCTAAAACATTGTTCCATACCCCACATGGCACCATGGTTAGTATGGTAATGCAGAAAGGAGACTGTAACACCAGAGTGACCTATCAGTCTTTAATGAACCACATCTTTTTGGCGCATATAGGCCGATTTATGTACATGTACCTCAATGATATCATCATATTTAGCAACATGATAGAAGAACATATCAAGCATATATGTACTATTTTCGATATCCTACAAAAAGAAAAGCTGTTCTTGTCAAGTGGAAAGATGCAGTTCTTTGCAAAAGAACTACATATCCTCAGACATATAGTCACAGACAAGGGAATATCTATGGATCCTGACAAAGTGGACACTGTGAGTAAATGGAAAACACTGACTTCCAAAGAGCAGGTACTTAGCTTCTTGGGAACTGTGAGCTACTTGGCACCTAACTGCCCCAGTATTCATACCCCTATGGGAGTACTGATGAAAGTTTCATCCACAAATGCACAATTCTGTTGGGAAGGTACTGAACAATGAGCATTTGATGAGATTAAAGCCACTGTTGAAAACATGAGGAGCACTCACCAAGTAGCACTCAAATATGGACCCAGTGCAGACCCCATCTATCTTGTTACAGATGCAAGCCTCATGGGTGCCAGTGGATATGTTAGTCAAGGAAAGAACTGGAAAGATGCACCAATTGCGAAGTTCTGGTCTGGAAAGTTCAACTCTGCACAACAGAATTATGCCATGCATGATCGAGAGTTACTGGCAATTGTCACATCAATGAAGTGGTTTCAATCATCACTACATGGAGTAAAATTCAAAATACTCATGGATCATCAGGCTCTTGAGCACCTCACAACCCAGATGAACCTGTTGGCTTGACAAGCTTGATGGCTGGACTTCATGAGCAGATTTGATTATGAAATTCAGTACATTGAAGGTTCTATTAATGTCATTGCCAATGCATTATCACATATATACAGTACAGAAGCCCCCAGGATGCAATGGGTAGCAAGTGAGTACATAGGAGATTATGATGGAGAAGAATTGGGAGCACCTGAGCAAACACAGGGTGTAACAAGCCCCATGCTTACTGGTTATGCTATGGAAGTAACCCCAGAAGGGCCATGCTGCAACCCTCACTGAAACAGGAGGCCACCCCAAAGGTATGATCCATCCATACCAGGTCATGACATGCCAAAGGTTACCCGCACCAAGGTGGGAGTAAAGCAAAACCCACCCAAAAAACAGAAGTACCTGAAAGTCACTATTGAGGAAATAGAAGACATTGAAGCTCCAAAAATCATCAAACCAGCTGTGAAATTGAAAAGTGGGAAACCATCAATAGAAACTGGTGTGTGAAAAAGCCCAAAGGTCACCATTGAGGAAATAGAAGACATCAAAGCCCCAAAGATTATTAGGCCAGCTGTGGAGCCAAAAAGTGGAAAACTGATAATAGAACTCAGTCTGGAGGGTGGGGACCCACACCCAACCCAAAATGAAATTGCAAATGAAAAATCGGAATTAGAGCTGCTGATCAACAAAACAAAAAAGGGTAAACAACATGATTACCAAATACTCACAGACACACTGAGTGAAATTGATGTCATAAATGCAATATGCAGTCAATGTATGGACAATGAACAAGTAGGGAAGGTAGTGATGAACATCATTCATTACCCTAACTTCAGAATTGAGGATGGTCTAATGTTAATGAATGACAATGGACAAGACTGCTTATGCATACCAAACATACTGGTAAATGGCCAAAGCATAAGAGAAATATGGATATCACATGCACACACTACCCTAGCACATCTTGGAGGGTGTAAAACATATGCATATATTCATGACAACCTATGGTGGCCATCCATGCACAAGGATGTCAATGCCTTCTGTGCATTGTGCTCACTATGTGCAGCTAATAAAACCCCCACAACACTCCCATATGGGCTACTCAAGCCATTACCAGTCCTGGACTGCCCATGGCAACAGATTGGAATCGACTTTGTCAGACCATTCCCTGCCTCAAAGACCATTGCAGGGGAATTTGATATGATTTGTGTAGTAATTGATCACCTGACCTCTATGGTTCATCTTATCCCATCATGGCAGGACTATAGAGTGGCAGACATAGCCAAACTGTTATATACACACATATACAAGCTACATGGGATACCAGAGGTCATTGTTAGCAATTGAGATTCATTATTCACATCAACATTCTGGTGCAAGCTCCATGAATTGATAGGAACTGAACTCCAATTCTCAACTGCATATCATCCCCAGACCAATGGAATGACTGAACAAGCCCATAGAACAAGCATCAGCATGCTCTGCCCATGGGTGAATCCTGCCCAATGCAACTGGGCTCACCTACTACCAGGTATTGAATTTGCATTTAACTTGGCATGATCAGACACTACTGGATTTAGTCCATTTGCTCTGAACTATGGGAGATCCCCACAACCAATCATTGTGAATACCAAAACTCACTTGAAAGGAATTGAAGAAATGGCTCACTGGATCAAGGAGTTGATCATGACTGCTCACAATGCCATATTGAACACCCATATCACTCAAATAGGTCAGGCTAATAAGCACCATCATGAGTTGCCATTCAAGACAGGCGATTTGGTGTATGACACTGTATGTATCTACAAATTCACACCTAAGTTCATTGGACCATACATTGTGAAATGTGAAGTTAGCAAAGGAGCAAGCTATGAAATCAAACTGGACCAGGAAATGAAAAGGCAGGGCATACACCCCACCTTCCATGCATCACTCCTATGCCCACATGTACCAAATGACAATAGATGATTTCCTGGACATCTGTACAAACAAATCATCAGTATTCACAGAGAATCAGAAGACTGGGCAGTCAATAGAATCACAGATCATGCTGGCAAAGGTATGCAGGTGAAATTCTTGGTAGTCTGGAAGAGCAGGGACTGAACATGGGAACTGCTCTCATTGATCCAACACCTCAAAGAGCTGAAACAATACTATGAAGTATTGGGAGTCTGATCAGCAAGCGAGTTACCCAAGAAGGGCAACATGGAGATTGAGGATTTAGTTGTGAATGCCAAACAACACACCCAGACAGTTGAAAAAGAGTGCAAAACAGTTGACTTGTCAAGTGCCTCTCTTAGTTCTCACTCTCTAGCTGGTCTGGATACTGCCCCCGACACTGTTGCACTGTCAATTGGCTCAGTTCACATCTATTTTCCTACTCATACAATGACTGCTGGTAATGACACCTACTCTTGCCTACTGAAATGCTGGCTTGATGGCAAGGGTGTCTACCCAGGTGAACCTCTGTTCTAGACAAGGGGATAGGCCCTTGTCCTCCTATCGATTGGTGAGAGTTTCCTACCCTTGGGCCATAAATACGACAATCATACCTGATGGGGGACTAAGTAGTCCACAGAAGAGGAAAAGTCAAGTAAGGCTTGGGTGTACTAATCACCCAAGAGTCTG
>WSTI01007845.1:0-12381 GCA_019616915.1 Ceratobasidium sp. 423
CAGCTGGCTATTTAAGATGTATGATCAAATTGGGAATGTACTGGAAATAAGAAGTTTCCATATCTGGTAAATCTGCCTTTGTTTTGAAGTGTCCAAATTGACCTCTAAATAATTTTTGGTGATTTACCATTTTAGGAAAGCCAAACCTTCCCCACTTTTCTGGCTTAATTGGGTATAATTAAATGGGTAAATTTGCCAGGTTAATTGACCAATAAATTCTCCCTCCCCCCTCTGGGTAAATTTTACTAAAGGATTCTGGGGGGTTGGTAAATTGGTATATGGTCCAATATCCCATAACCATGTGATGTAGTCCCCCAGACCTTTTCCTGGTACTGGTCTTGAAACCACCAAAATATTACCCTTCTGCGTGTACCATTTCCCCTACCATCACTCATGGAAATCTGAGTGCTGTATTGCACCACCCATACAACTGTGTTTGCCCAACTATGGATGAGCCAGAGATACCTCCCCAAAATCCAAAAAGCTTCATTACCCTCAGATTACATTAATAGTCACAGCACTATAATTCCAGTTTAACATATGGTGATCTTGCAGGTGTAGTACCAAGGAGCACAGTACCCCAAATATAGTTTCACTGTGACATCACCCCTTACTTTCAGTGGAAGCAAACCATAACATGAGGCTTATCATATTCTCCTGCCTGCAAGAATGACTAGCACAAGAACACAGAGGGGGTAGCCCAGCAGGTAGATGCAAATCAAACAACCAGGAGCAAGTAAGCACTATGGGAGGGTCAGTGCACAAAGCAAGGTACAAGAAATCAACCAACCATTGCTACTGCTCCTAGCCAGGAGAAGGCATATACATATATATGTCTAATAGTTTTTGTGTTACTGTGTTGTCATATTGTTGTGTTGCTGTTGAAGAATATTTGTAGCCTGTGCAATTGTTTGTTGCAATGTTCCCTGCAAGTAGCTGCTGAAACAGTCAGTAACCTAGTTTAGGATCAAAATCATGACAGTTCTTGTGGGTATGTGGCAGGTGTTATAGATGAGTCTAACACCTAATCACAAGACCAGTATGATTGGTGATGGGCATTGGGACTCAACTGACCAAAATTACTTTTCAGTATTGGTTATCCCTGATTGGTGCACCAGCACTTGTGACATGACTCAGCTCAGAGTGACAATTATGCAGAGACTAGGTACTGTTGCCCCAGTCCAAGTGTATACACCACACAGCTATACCATATATATGCAGTTACTAACAGTGGGGCCAACCAGGGGCCAAGGATATAGGTTCTCTTATTGGAAAATGCACTTAGTCCACAGTGGGGGTTTGGGCAAGATGAGGATGTAGAGGGCCAATCCTAGATCTCATTATTGACACCCAGTACTATAGAATTACTGAGTATTATACTCTCAAGGATAGTATAGTCTGGATGGAGAGGTGTCCTCCAATCACCAACAAATAAGATTACCTGGCACCTCCACTCCACTTCATTCTCTTTAAATTGACTTGAACTACAAGTAGGGTTTAAGTAAAGGAATACCATAGCAGGTGGGAGTATATCACAAACACCAATGTATCCAATGACTCATAAGCCATACTGTTAGTAACTATAGGTGTGGCAGGAATATTATTTGAGATATGAGTCAAAATAATATTCCTGGGAACAAGTGGAAATCAGAATCAAATAGTATAGTATGGAAATGGCAGGTATAGTATTTGTCCAAGAAATAGTATAAGTACCCCCAAAAAAGGAAACAGTGTAACACACTGTTCTAGATAAGGGAATCAGCCTTTATCCTCCTATTGATTGGGTGAGGTTCCTACATCATAGCCATAAATATGACAATTGTACTAAAGTGGGCCTAAGTAAGCTGCAGTAAAGTAAAAGTCAGATAAGGCTTAGGTGTACTAATCACCCAAGAGTCTATGGATGTTGAATGAGGGATATTTGACCTGGTGTCCCAAGGTTGAATACTGCCCTGTATATATACAGGAGTACATTCTATCTACATGAGTCAATGGCATAAGGCTGTGTGAATTTATAGAAGTCATAGATAAGGATAGCCAATCAGACCATAGTCTCAGTCAGCTATCTCTTATCTGCAGTCCATCAGTTCCTATCTACTGTGGTTGGAATGTTCTATCTGATCCTAATACCTCCTATCTAAAGCCTTGTATCCCATGGATCTCCTTGGATCCTAGGAGATCCATGGGGTAGGAGGATTCAAAGGCCTTCTTCAATAGGTTTGAGTGATATTTTTGTAGAATTTTTTCGGTGTTTTTGAGGTTGTCTTTTGGTTCCCAAGTATTGCTTTTGGGTCCATATCCTTGCCATTTCACTCTGTACCACCATTCTTCTTTTCTTCTTTCATGGTCCACAATTATCTCAACTACATATTCCTCCTCTCCATCAATGGTCACTGGGGATGGTTTTTCCTTGAAGGGGTGCTTGTTACTCTTCTTGACCTTGGATAATAGTCCTAGATAAAAAGACATTGTGTACCTTCATAGATTCTGGTAGTTCTAGTCAGTAGGCTAGATATTAAATCTTTTCTGTTACCTTGAAAGGTCCTAGTCTTTTATCATTGAGCTTGGCAGATTTTGATTTCAGCTTGATGTTCTTTGCATCTAACCATGCTTCTTTGCTGATTTGAAAGGATAGTAGAACTTCCTTGGGCTTGTCTCTGACCATGTATTCCTTGGAGAGTCACAGGGCACTCACAGTTTCCTCCTTGACCCTTTCCAATGTTTCCATGCATTCCTCTGCTTCTGGTACATCTGTTTTAACCTTGCTAGGAGAGAACTCAGGGTCTATGTTGTATACACACTTGAATGGACTCATTCCTGTTGCACTATGTACTGCATTATTATAAGCAAATTGGGCCATGGGTAACCATTTTGACCAATCTTTTCTTTGGTTACCACAGAAGACTCATAGGAAGTATTCAATGCCTGGGTTCATCCTTTCCATTTGTCCATCACTCTGTGGGTGGTATGCAGTGGAGAAGTGTGGTTTGATCCCCAGTTTTTGATAGAGAGCTTTCAAGAACTTGTTGTGGAATACAGTTCCTCAATCAGATATTGTGCTTTCCAGTAATACATGGTTAGCCCATATGAACTTCAAGAATAAGTCCACCACTTGGCTTGTGTTGATGGTGGAGCTGCAGGTGATTAGGATTCCATACTTGGAAAAGGAGTCCATGATTACTAGGATAGCATCTTGTCCTTGCTCATTTGTTAGACCCACTATCATATCATATGAAACTTGCTGCCATGGCCAATTGGGTACTGCCAGAGGCTGTAGAGGTACTGTGGGCTTCTTTGGAGACCTGGTGCATTGGCATTCTTCACAGGAATCAACATAGGAGTAGATATATGCTCACATTCCTGGCCAGTAGTATTTCCTACTAACTAGCTCCAATGTTCTCTGTCTCCCTGGGTGTCTGGCCATTACACTATCATGGTACAAACATAAGATGGATTCCTTGATGGGCTTGTCCCCTGGTACCAGTATCTTATCCTGATAAAACAACAATCCTCCTTCCATAGAATAGTCTTTGAAAGTTCTCTTTATGGATGGTGGGGCTTCTTCCTGTTTGACTTGGAAGAAGTGTAGGATTTCCTCCAGGCTTTCATCTTGGTCTAAAGTGGCTTCAATCTGGGTCTGTATGTGAACATCTGAATCTATGGATGTGGAATTGGCAAAGATTTCCTTGGGCAACATGATTTGTGGTTCTGGTGGAATATCAGCATAGTCACTCCTTCTGGATAAGGCATCAGGCTTGTTCAATTGTTTGCCTGGTTGATAGTGGATTTGGAAATTGTAATTTGCAAGAAGGATGTGCCATCTTGCATGCCATCAGTTGAAGTTTCAACTTTCCTGCCAGTATTTGACATTCTTGTGGTCAGTGAATACTATAATGGGAATTGTGGTTCCTTCCAAGGAGATTCTCCAGAATTCTAATGTGCAGATAATTGCTAACAGCTCTTTGTCATGTGTGTCATAGTTTCTTTTAGCATCCTTGAATGACTGCAACATGTATCCTACTGGATGTAGACAACCATCCTCCTGTCTTTGGCTGAGTACTGTCCCCATTGCAGCTCCCAAGGTGTCTGTTTCCAAAAAATAGGGTAGATTTAGGTCTGCATGAACCAAAACAGGGGCTTCAGTGATTGTTTTCTTTAAGCCTTGGAAGGCTTCCTCTTGCTCCTTTCCCCATTCCCATTCTACTTCCTTTTTCAATAGATGGTTCAAGGGGCAAGCTGTGATACTGAAATCTTTTGCAAACCATCAAAGGAAGTTGGCAAACCCTAAGAAACTTTGCAACTGCTTCCTATTTTCTGGAGTTGGCCACTCTAATATGGCTGTGACCTTGAGCTTGACTAGTGAGAACCCATCAACTGAAATTACAATTCCCAAGTAGTCTACTTCTTGTTTGTGGAAGAAACATTTTGATCCTTTGCAAAAGATTTGATTATCCTGTAATCTTCTAAGTACATCTTCCACATGCTTCTGGTGATCCTCTTGGTTTTGTGAGAAAATGAGAATATCATCTAAATAGATGACAACATTTATATCCAGCATATCCCAGAACAGAGAGTCCATAAAATGTTGGAATGCTGCTGGTGCATTGGTGAGACCAATAGGCATGACTAATGTTTTGAACAGCCTGTACTTGGTTTGGAAAGCCATCTTCCATACATCAGATTCATTTACTCATACATTATTGTAACCCCATCTTAGATCCAGTTTTGTGAAGATCTTGGATCCTCTGACCTTTGCCATTAGATTATCTGGCCTTGGTAGGGGATAGACATTTTTAATGGTGTTATCATTGAGTTTTCAGTAATCGACTCCAAGGCATTTTCCATTCACCTTTGGGACAAACATTACTGGACTTGAGATGGAGGATTTGCTTGGTCAGACCTTTCCATCTTTTAATTCTTTTTCCAGCCATTGTTTTAATTCAATGGACTCCAAATCGGTCATGGCATACAAGGGACTGTTGAGTTCTTTTTCCTTGTCTTTAAGATCAATGGTTATATTGTATTCTTGGTGGGGAGGTAGCTTGGAAAATTCTTCTTCTCTTAATACTTTCATGAATTGGTGATATGTCTCAGGGATATCCTTGAGAGGATTTTTGTCTGCTTCTTCTGTGGTGATGTCCATGAGTTTGGGGAACTGGAGTGTTTCTTCTACCCAGTCAATGACCAGGTTATATTCTCTTAACCAGTTATTCCCAAGGATGAGCTGGTTATGTCCAATATTGGCAATTAGGAAGTTGCACTTGTTTCTTCTTCCTTCACAGATGAACTTGAGGCTTACTTTTCTCCATACCTTTCCTTTCTGTGGAGTGGATCTATCTAACATGGTAATTATGTGGGGTCATTGTAAGGTAATGGTGGGCAGCTTAAGTTTTTCCACCACTTTTGGATGTATAAAACTGGCAGTGGCTCTGGAGTCAATAAGGGCTGTGAGGGGGTCTGTGTCAAAATTTACTAGAGATATGCTTGTATATAGAAGGGGGCAACTCAATTCAGTGGTGTTATATACATATTCTCTACTTATTTCTTCAAGGGTCTTTGTATCTGCAGATATACAAGACCTTATTCTTTTCCTGACTCTGCCTCTACTTTGACTTCTTCCAGCTTAGCTTCTGCTACCTTGGCACTTTCCTTCTTGGGCTCCTTTTTATCCTCCTTGGTGCCCTTTTGCCATCCATTTGGACATTCCCTGATTGAATGTCCCTTGTCCCCACACTTGATGCATAGACCTGCCTTGTGACAGTGGTCTCTTTCTTCTCAATCCACAAATTTTTCTGTGTTGGCCACTTTTTCCTTGGTGGTTGAGCCTGTACTGGATGTGGTATTCTTCCCCTTTGCCTTGGTTTTTTCTTTTTTGGGGTGACTCTCCTCATTCTCTCTTCTTACTGCATCAATTCTTTGGGCAGCATTTATAAGTTCTTGTAGGGTTGTGGGCTGCCTTTCTCTTTGTGACAAGATTTCTTTTACCTTCCAATGGAGACCCCTTGTATACTGGCCCATGAGGGCAGCTTCATTCCATTCCAAGTCCATGGCAATGGTACAGAACTTAGTAGTGTAGTTGACTGTGGTGGTGGTTTGGTTTAGTTGGACTATTTTTCTTGCCACAGCTCTTTTGGCATCAGGGTCTGCAAAAGCTTCTAATAAACCATCCCTGAATCCCTTGAGGGTATTGATTGGGGCTGTTCTCAGATTTGCTGCTAGTTGTGCTTGTAGGTCATCCCCCAATCTCCTACTTCCCTGTTGAGCAAGGTGAACAGATATAGTATGATTTCTGCTTCATCATCAAACTTGTCTTGGTACCTTCTTGCCCAAACCAAGGCATCCATAATCCATTTCTTCATGTCCTTGGAAATGGTGCTTTTGAGCTTGGAAGGTGTGTCCACCTTGAACTTTTTCTTTCATTCAGTTGGTACTGAACCCCAACCTCAAGGGGGTTCTGGGGAAGATTCCTGGGACCAGGAACTAAAGTGGATCCCTGCCCATCTGGGTTCTTCTGTTCCTCAGGTGAATGCTGAGGGTTCCAAGAGACCAGAACTATTGGCCAGGCAGGGAGGAAAGATGGAGGTCCTGGGTACTCCAGAATAAGTGAATAAACTCTTTGTTGAACCCATTTCCAAACCTGATCTTGGTCTGGGAGTTTGCTCCTCCCTTCCTTTCCCCTTCCCTTCTGGGGTTGTGGGAACTTCCTCTTCTTCCTCTTGTTGTGCTTTATCTTCTGCTGCATCTCTGGTAGCAGTGGCAATGGTTCTGACTTCATCAAGGGTATTATATGTCCTTTTGAATTGGGTCTCAATGTACCCCCAAAGTTGTAAGACAACTTGGTGTAGGTTCTGGATGTTGAGTTGGAGAGTTTGGAGGGTTGGTTTGGGTTCTTGGATGGGGTCTGACAGAGTGGGTGGTTCCCTACTTGTACTTCAGCTTCTTGCAATAATTCTTTCTTCAGTTGTGCTTGGGTAGGGTTGTGTGGTAAACCTACCTTTTGAGTCATGTGTTAGACTTGAAGAGCAGAAGGCACTGACTAAGTGGTAAGTGCTGGATGAAGGATGGTGAGAACAAGAGCTGGGATGCTGGAGACAGTCAAGGTGGGAGCATCGAGACTCAGAGAATGGACAGTTAGGCAAGAATAGTGTATATATGAGTAAAACCTGAGTTGCAAGCAATGAGAGGCATCAGACTTCCCATGCTTGCTTATATACAAAATGAATACATGCAAGGGGGCTGCAGGTGCCAGTAGAAAATGGTTGTGAGCCCAAAGGCAAAAAGGAAAATAAAAATGAGAAAATGAGAGAAACACCATGGAATGAGTATGCAAGGTGGAGGGTGCAGAGCCAAGAGGCTCAGCTGATACTGATTGTATTAGCTGATTGGTCCAAGAGGTGGGGACCCCGTAATTGGGTGTATGACATGTGAATGAGTGTGGTGAGTGCCACAGTTGCAGTCAGGTCATCAAGGAAAGGAGAGTGTGTGGCAAGCTGCATGAATGCAACAGACAGGAGAGTTGGACTGGTGGCCAGTGAGGAGAATGAGGGGAAGATGAGGTGGCAATGAGGTGGCAGCAGTCACATACTCAGGTGTTATGGACACTGAGTTTGTAACATCACATTTAACTTGTTTGGGCAGTGTCATAGACATGGACATTGCCCCATGGATCTCCTAGGATCCCAAGGAGATCAATGGGATTAATGGATCATATAGGGGCTATGGGATATTGATAGGATAGGTTAGGATCAGATAGGACACTCTGATCACTGTGGATAAGAACAGATGGACTGTGGATAAGAGATAGCTGACTGAGACTGAGGTCTTATTGGCTACCTTTATCTATGACTTGAATATATTCTCACAGCCTTAAGCCTTTGACTCATGTAGATAGAATATATGTGCCTATATATACAGGGCAGTATTCAACCTTGGGACACCAGGTCAAATATCCCTTGTTCCACAGCCACAGACTCTTGGGTGATTAGTACACCTGAGCTCTACTGGACTTTTACTATACAGCAGCTCACTTGGGCCCCCTTCAGTATGAACATCATATTTACAGCTGTGAGGTAAGAACCTCACTCAATCAATAGGTGGGTAAGGGCCTATTCCCTTATCTAGGACATTAGATATGCAACCTTCCATGGTCACCCACTTTCCAAGTAAGACCCCACTTACAGAAACTGCTGCCTAGGCAAGGGACTGCCAAGACATTAGTCAGGCCACTCCCCTATAGTAGTCCCTCTGTTTGTGCTGGGAATTCTCCCATCATATTCTCACTGCAAGCAGACCTAGTCAGCCCTCAGGCAAGGTCTAGTGTTATAGGCAGTGGGCCACCATTTTATAAATCCTGTATTTACAGGTCATGAAACCCTACACCCAGTAGGTCACTGTTTGTGCATCACCCAGCTAGTCATATCACCTTAGCTCTACAGGGCCCATCTCATTGTGGAAGAAGTCATCTTAACCATGAATAGTATTTGCTGCTGTGACCCAGTGACCAATATGGTAGTTTGTGCTGACTTCAGTGCTTACTTCCAAAAGGATTCTGGTGAGCTTGGTACCAGGCTAAGAGATGGGTGTGGGGCATGGTTTCTAGGTCCTGTTGATTGGTGAATAAGTGCAATTTTTTGATTACCTTGATTTGTTTGAGTTTATGTGCCACTTGCCTATGACCATTGTATATAGAGATCAATTGGGAGTTTACTTCTATTGTAACTGTTACACTCCCAACCTCATATCAGGCATCTCACATGAAGTATACCAACAAAGGACCTCAAACAAGAACCCTCAACCCAGACCAAGTACCTCTACAATGTCCAATCTTCCAACACTAGGAACAATCCAATTCAAGTCCCAGGTCACCTTCAATAACTACCTCCACAACAACAGAAAGTTTTAAGCTATTCTGCCCAAACAAGTCAAATGAGATCAAAGGGGTAGGTTTACCACCAACCCTTATCCAAACACTTCTGAAGAAGAACAAACACAAGAAGTAGAAGTAGTAGTAGGGAACCAACCACTATGTCAGACCCCATCCAAGAACCAGAACCAACTATCCAAACCCTCCAACTAAACATTCAAAACCTACACCAAGTCATCCTCCAACTTAGAGAGTTCATTGAGGGAAAATTTGAAACAACATGGCATACCCTTGATGAAATCAAAAACATTGCCATTGCTGCAAGAGATGCAGCAGAAGACAAAGCACAAGAAGAGGATGAGGAGGAAGTTCCCACAACCCCAGAAGGGAAAGGGAAAGGAAGGGAAGAGCAAACTCCTAGACCAAGATTGGGTCTGGAAACAGGTTCAACAAAGGGTCCATTCACCTACTCTGGTGTACCCAGTACTTCCATCTTTCCTCCCTGACTGAGCAATAGCTCTGGACTCTTGGGCCCTTTAGCATTCACATGAAACTCCAAGGAACCCTGAAAACCCTCAAGAACAGGAATCTGCTTTAGTTCCAGGTCCCAGGAATCTTCCCCAGTACCCCTTCAAGGCCAAAGATCAGTACCCACTGAATGAAAAAAGAAGTTCAAAGTGGACACACCCTCCAAGCTCAAAAGTATGGTATCCAAAGATGTAAAAAAATGGATCATGGATGCATTGGTATGGGCAAGGAGATACCAAGATGACTTTGATGACAAATCAGAAGTAGTCCTATACTTGTTTACACTACTTGATGGAGAAGTAGGGGATTGGGCAATGACTTATCAAGCCCAATTAGTAGCAAATCTCAGGACAGCCCTAATCAGGACCCTTAAGCAATTCAGCAATGGTCTAATGGAAGCATTCAGAGATCCAGATGCTGAAAGGGCTGCAGTGAGAAAAATAGTCAAGCTCACCCAAACAACCACCACCATCAACTACACAACCAAGTTTAGGACCATTGTGACTGACTTGGAATGGAACAAGCCCACCCTGATGGGCCAATACATGAGGGGCCTCCATTGGAAAGTAAGGGAGGTCCTCTCCCAAAGGGCAAGGCAACCCACAACCCTCCAAGAACTCATTAATGCCACCCAATGAATTGATGCTGTACATTGCAAAAATGAGGAAAGCTGCCCCAAAAAGGAAAAAACCAAGGAAAAGGGGAAGAGAACCTCAACCAGTACTAGAACAGCTACCAAGGAAAAGGTGGCTGACAAAGAAAACTTCATCAACAGAGAAGAGAGGGATAGGTGCTGAAAGGAAGGACTCTGTATCAAGTGCAGAGAAAAAGGACATTCCATCAAGGATTGTCCAAATGGGTGGTGCAAGGCCAAAAAGGAAGAAAAAAAAGAAGCCAAGAAAGAAACAGCTAAGGTAGCAGAAGCCAAGCCAGAGGAAATTGAGATTGAGGCCAAGTCAGGAAAAGAATGAGGTCTCATGTGTCTGCAGACATGAAGACCTCACAAGGAGTTACCAAGGAATATGTGTACAATACAAACAAATCAAATAGACCACTCTTCTATACCAGTATTTCCTTAGTAAACTTTGATGCAGATCCCCTAACCACCCCCATTGACTCAGGAGCCACTGCCAGCTTTATACATCCTAAACTTGTGGAGAGACTCAGGCTCCCTACTATCACACTACAATGCCCTCAAATAATCACCATGCTAGATGGATCTTCCCCTCAAAAAGGGAAGGTCTGGAGGAAAGTATCCCTTAAGTTTATCTGTGAAGGGATAAGGAACAAATGTGATTTCCTTATTTCTGATATTGGAAACAATGAACTGATCCTGGGTAATAACTGGCTCAGGGAATATAACCCTATCATCGATTGGGCCCAAGAGACTCTAGAATTCCCTGAGTTACTAGAAATTGCTACAGATGAAGAAGCCAATTCAGATCCCCTCAAGGACATACCCAAAATCCACCACAAGTTCACCAAAGTATTTGGAGAAGAAGAATTCTCCAAACTACCACCACACCAAGAATTCAACATCACTATTGAACTCAAGGAAGAAGACAAAAAGCTGAATAGTACCCTCTATGCTATGACTGATTCAGAATCTATTGAGCTTAAGGAATGGCTGGAAAAGGAACTCAAGGATGGAAAGATCTGCCCAAGCAAGTCCAGCATATCAAGCCCTGTAATGTTTGTCCCCAAAACAAATGGGAAAAGACTAGTTGTTGACTATAGAAAACTCAACAACATCACAGTAAAGAATGTCTACCCATTACCAAGACCTGACAATCTAATGGCTAAAGTACAAGGTGCCAAAATTTTACCAAGCTGGACTTGAGATGGGGATACAACAATGTCTGAGTCAAAGAATCCAATGCTTGGAAGATGGCCTTTTGAACTAAATATGGACTATTTGAAACCCTAGTCATGCCCTTCGGGTTGACCAATGCCCCAGCCACATTTCAACTTTTCATGAACTCCCTATTCAGGGATATGTTGGATGTAAATATGGTTATTTACCTAGACAATATCCTCATCTTCTCTCAGATCAAGGAAGATCATCAAAAACATGTTGAAGAGGTATCATGAAGGCTTCAAGACAATCAGCTTTTCTGCAAAGGATTGAAATGCTTCTTCCATAGGCAAGAGGTGGACTACCTAGGAATTGTTATCTTGGTAAACAGGTTTTCCTTAGACAAACTCAAGGTTGCAGCTGTTCTCAAATGACCTACCCCAGAAACCAAGAGGCAGTTGCAGAGTTTCCTGGGATTAGTGAATTTCCTCCAATGATTCACCAAGGACTTCAGCATCATAACATGACTGCTGAACAACCTTTTGAAAAAGGATGTGGAATGGAATTGGGGTAAGGAACAAGAAGAAGCATTCCAAGGCCTGAAGAAAACCATCACTGAAGCACCAGTACTTGTGCATGCAGACCCAAACCTTCCATACTTCTTAGAAACCAATGCCCCAGGAGCTGCTGTGGGAGCAGTACTAAGTCAATGACAAAAAGATGGGCAACTACATCCAGTAGGGTACATGTCACAGTCCTTTAAGGATGCTGAGCAAAACTATGACACCCACAACAAGGAACTTTTAGCCATCATCCAAGCAATGGAATTCTGGAGGATGTTCCTAGAAGGAACTACAATCCCTATCACCATATTCACCAACCATAGAAACTTGGAGTATTGGCAAGAAAGCAGAGGTTTCAATAGGCAACATGCCAGATGGCAGATTCTTCTCTCTAATTACAACTTCCACATTCACTATCACCCTGGCAAACAATCAAACAAACCTGATGCCCTTTCTAGAAGGAGTGATCATGCCAATATAGGGTTGTTACATGGGTCAGACACAAGGATCCATGTGTCCCAAACCCTGCCCCAACCTGTCCCTTGTCCCATGTAACAAGGGATGGGTTTTACATGGATCCATGCCTGACCTGTGGTCTTCCCAGGTCCAGGGATCCATGGGACCACATGTTG
>WSTI01007846.1:0-12360 GCA_019616915.1 Ceratobasidium sp. 423
ATATCCCGTTGTTTTAGATTCGATGACAACGAAGAGAGCGCCACCGGAACCAGTCAACCAGCCAAGAGACAAAAGCGTAAAGGCGGTATTCTACGCTCATATCATGCCGAGGATGAATGCATCGAAAAGGTTTGCCAATGCTAGCCTGAAACCTTTGTTGCAGCGGTTAAACATAATTCATAGGTCGCGTCGGCCAAAGCGGAGTACGAGTACACCCACAAGATTGAAAGAGAGGAGGATTCCTTTGGGGTTGACCTCGCTGGGCGTGTGATGGTATTCCCTCAGTCAAGGTTCGCTGACCTGGTATCGCTTATGGACGCAGGCTTCTCGGCAGGAAGGTCTTGAATTTTCCGTATCTCATACAAATCATTTGAACTCAAGCATTGTCCTAGTAGCTCCGTGTAATATATGATGCTGTTCTAACCTGGGATACTTGATCGCGTAGTGGAGTGGCTTCACCTGAGTGATCCCAAGCTTCCGGGCAGTTGGTCCATGGTATGGAGGTTTATCCCTGATGTATGCGTGGCCTCATACCGAGTAGAATGGGGGTAAGTTGGACAGGTTTCTGCTCTCGGCAGCTCTGTCCATAATTCACTATGGGAACTTAACCTGGGGAGCCATGGATATTGTAACGGTGTAGCTGTAATACATTACCAAATGAGCCACGTGATCCACATCATTGTGGATCCGCTACCACACTAGCACAGGTACTAGAACACCAACCACTCGAGGCTTTCTGTCATTTGTCATCAGTTAATCGACGATACTATCTAACGTAGAAGCGTCTCTACTGTTTTCCCATAAGGTAATCGAAGACGTGCACATTGCCTGCACAAAGTTTCAACAGAGCCATGCCCGCCCCCTTGAGCTTGACTTTTCTGGGTACTTCTGCTGGGGGAGGTCCAACGCCATCTAGAGGATGTAGTTCAACTGCCATATGCGCTAATGGTATAATTTGGCGTAAGCAATCTTTCCTCTGGGAGTAGAGGTCGGTGCTCAATCAAGTCGTTGCCCACATAGTTGTCGATTGCGCCGAAGGCACTCAGCGGCAAATGTTGCACGCGAAATTAAAAATTGGGAGGGTTCAAAAAATATTTGTGACTCATCTACACAGTAAGCGCAAACCATAGTATGAGGCGTCCACTGCAGGTCTGATTCGGGGGTTGTTACATGGGTAGTAGATCATTGTATGGGCATAGCACCCTTGATGAGGTGGGCTCCTTGCTCTGAAGCGTTCGATGATTCTGATCTGGACCCGGACCAGTACCTTGATGTCATCCATTGCCAACCCGGCGCCCCAACCTAATACGAAGCGGCTCGATATTTACGGGCCGCACGGCCTTCGCGAGTTGTTGAGAACTATCTTGCGGATCACACAAACCTCTTTATCCGGAAAATACGCTGTGCACGAGCTCTTGTTGGGGGACGATATCCCATATCCTTACGAACCCGGAATCGTGCACTATAATGAAATCGATGGGGAAGATTTCTGGCCGTCCTCAGACGGCTATTGGAGGGAAATAGTGAAGGACGGGGATTGGACAGTCAGCGCGGGTCCCATTAAACATAGGGGTAAGTTAAGACCGTGATATCTTCTTTCATCTCGAAGGTACCTGGCTAATGCCGGAGGCCGCTTTGGTCTTTCTCCTGGAGTGAACTAACTGCATATACCCACAGTACCTTGCCTTGGCTATGTTCTTCAGGAGGCATCTGGTGTCGCACCGTTCAACCAGTTAGAGCATTTGGAACCCCTTGAACGCAATGCGGAGGCACTGGCCAAACGGGGGATACGACACCCTCGATCACTACTGGGGCAACTCTTACGAACCCGGGAACCTATCGTTCTGCCCGACGGAGCGGTGATAAACCCACCTCCGTTAAGCATTCCCGGAAGGAAGTTAGTTATACTTGGGGATACCTGCGATCCCTGGGCTATGAAAGACTTGTCTATGGGCGCCAGTTTGCTGGTTCATGAAGCAACCAACGCATACATCCCACTCGAAGTTGATCCACGCGGTTCGGGAAAGAAAGAGTCGGAAGACAGTGTCAAAGAACGCGCCGTGCAACGGGGTCATTCGACCCCGCGTATGGCTGGCGAATTTGCGCGAGCTATCGGTGCAAAGAGGCTGGTGTTAAACCATTTTGGCTCCAAGTACGTGTTTTCTAAGATTTGTTACCACGTTCCATGGTATAGGAGTCTGGTTTATGAGGCTAGCCCAGTGGAGTCGTTGGAAGGTTCATCCTGGGGAACCCATCTTGCTATTTGAACTGCTCACTTGAGAGCGTAATTTCCGACCATTAAGTCACTAACTAAATGCGTTGCAGGTTTGCATCCCCACCTACGGATTGCATCTCACACCAGAAATCAGAAAGCATTGACGCGGACAAACGACTGGAAGTGGTGTTGGAAATCGAGCAACAAGCTAGCATTGCTTGGGGTAACGGGAAGGCTGTAGCGGCATATGATTTATTATCAATCGATGTACCTCTGCGTGAACTAGATTCCATATCCAGCCAGCAAACCAAATAGAATTTTGATACAAACAGGGATATATAATAAACGTGCGTGTGTCTCCACAGAGGGCGGCCCGTGTATAAATCCCCGCTCTATGCAGACAAAACACACGACACAGCAGAGAATCCCAAACACAAAGCATTCGACAGCATATAAAGGACTGGGACATGTGGATCAACGATAGGAAACAGAATAGGGTTCCAGGGGTACCTCAACACCCAATACAGATAATATCAGAAAGCTGCGCTGAGCGACGTTGATCAGGTCAGCCGCGTGAAAAGTAGCCATTCAGCCATCGTGTTCACCGGGCGTCCAACGACGAGGCTGAAAGTAACCTGTAGAGTCGTGGGGTGTGGGCAATTCGCCTCGAAATGGTGGCAAAGTCATGGGGGAATGGTACCCTTGGTTGACATGATTGGCCTCGATATATGCGGGTTGACATGGGCTCCCATCGAGTAGACTCTTGCGATTGTCGTATGAGTACATACCAAGCGCATTGGGTCCAACCAAATTCGTGGATGGAGGAAGCGTATCAATCACCTCCTGGTTATCAACTCCGTGATGTCCTGGAATTGATGGAGTCGGACCCCATATCATTGGTGGGGCTTCGTAGCCTTGGATATCATTGCCGGTTCCGTTCGACCAGTTGCCGGGTTCACGAGGCGGATACGCGATTTGCGAATGAAGGCTTTGAGAGACCATTAGAGGCGTGGAACTAGGAGGTGTGGAAGATGATGCCGCTACTACCCCGGAAGAAGCTCCTTCGCACGGGCGCCAGCTCTGCATTTTCGGCTCAAATTCAGTAGTGGGGGTCTGGACGCCCATAGGCCCTGGCCCTCCATAGTAGCCGTCACCGTTTTCGCCATAGGGATGGCTTTGCTGTGCGTATTCATTGAAGGCTGAACCGTCAACAAAGCCGCTGGGGACAAATGGCGTTGAGGTTGGGGTGGTGTATGCAGCAAGCGTGCCCGCAGGAGTTGGAGAGCGGTCGAGAGATCCTGCCTGGCTAAGCTCTGGGGTACGGTAGATAATATTGTGTTGGGCGGAAAGGGGGGACGGGAATGTGTCCGTCGACTGGGACCTTGATTCGTCGCCGCTTTGACCGGAAGCGTTAGGATCGACCAGGGCCTCTGCATGTCCATCGGAGTTATTCGCGGCATCGTGGCTCCGGGCAGGGCCGACATTCGATGCGCCACCAACTTTGCGCCGCTTACGAGAGTTATTAGGGCGGCGGCGATACACATAATCTGGCCAACGTGTGTTAAACGTGTCCTAAAGATGGTTTTAAGTCAGGTTGGCTAACTGATCATGTGATGTACGGACCTTCAGCTTCTTCGCTTGGTCCAGATAGAACTGCTTGTCCTCCTGATATTCGACAATTGATCATTTGCTCGCTTACGACGGTTTTGGCGCGCGTACCTTGCTCATTTCAGACCATTCTTTACTCAAGATCTTCGAAATTTCTCCAGTTCGCATCGTCGGCTGTTCGGACGAAACCTGTGCGCAACACCCCCAAAGTAAGTACTGAGCCCCCAGCCGCAATGGCGCATACTAGTACCATCGGACGTCGCTTCCGTGCAAAAATCATGAAGGCGTTCATGGGACGCTTCGGAGTGCCGTCTGAGTTCAGCTGTTGTGAACGGAGTTGTGCGTTGGAATCTGGATTGAAAGATAAGAAAGGCCATCGATAAGCAGTGTTCAACTAACCATTTCCCTCAGCGTCGTCATCACCGGAAAATGACCCTACGTCCAGGTCCTCGTTGAACCTGGCTTCGGTTTCATAAGGGGGCATAAAATAAGGAGGGACACCTTGCGCGAAAGAATGGTGATTGGGATCTTGGCCGTTGGGCAAATACGCTGGGGAGTGCATATAAAGGGCGACGGTGTTGGGCTGGTGATAGATCCAAGGTTGGTCTATGACAAAGTCGGTATCACAGCCCACAGATATAGCAGGTGGTAGATGGTGACGTAGTCTGTCGAAAGAGTCGGTGAAACGATAAGGATGGTAATGTGATCGACTTGTTCTCTCCGTGCGCACCGCAGGGTAAACGAGGGATTCGGGTCTCATGGGTGAACGTTCAAATAGGCCAACCGGTTAAAACGGCCCCACGGCACTTTAACCCCAATAGTTCCGATTAGATGGGGACTCGAAGGCGAACGAGATTGTGGATTCTGTGGCGGTTGGGGTTGCCAGGAGGCGCTGAACTTGGAAAAGCGAGCAGACGGAGATAGATGCGTCGATGATCGGGAGAAATGATCGTTTCGAACCAACAGCGAGAGTCAAATGAATTTCAGGATGAGGAATGGGAGGGTGATTGGCGATGGGCAACGCCAGAGGCATAGACAATGACGAGCACAGCCCAGTTCCGAAGAGTTATTTGTATGCGGTGTAGAGTCGGGTCGGTAGTGGGGATTGAGGAATCAAAAGGAAGGGATGGGTGAGTTCGAGAGGAGCGGGCTATTAGAGTGTGAGTGGTTCGAAGTGGCACATGGCCGGGGTAGACTTACCCTAAGTCTTAAACTCCGCGTCGATGCAGAACACAGAGACCTGCCGCGGTAGAAAAAAACGTAGACCCCATTTCTGCTGATGTACCTTCTATCATAACTCGCCCTAGTTGGATCGAACCTCGGATGCTTCCGGTGATTCTGGTAAAGGTTGGCCTGTGCTGGTTGCATGCCAGCCTGAGGCGTCACCAACTCCTCGTACCTGCAGTCCGGCAGCGTGGTGCGTACACGGTTTGACCTCACAATGCAAAAGGTGGCAGGTGGGAGCCGAAAACCTTGTTCAAACCACCACACTCACTTTAATTAGATAAGTTCGAATCGAATCGGCGCACCAAGGGGGCGATCTCCCACATGTCTGGGTGCTGGTGCACCCATAACCCCGGCAATGTCCGCCTGACAGCAAGGGTCGAGAACCTCGAGCGCCGAATCATCCTATCAATCTTTTCCCATCATGGTAATCGTGTACCTCTTGCCCGTAGCTTCCTGTATGAGACGCACGACTTCGCCGTTGAACGCGTAAGGACTACAAACGTCGGCATTATCTCCGGGTATTTTACACTGACCTACGATCGACGTGACGTTGTGGGCCCTGCCGCGGCTCGACCTGCCTTATCCGTAGCTAGTTCGGTGGCGACATAGTTATACCGTAGGGCACAGCGATCTGCAAAGGTGAGCAGTGCTTCTTTTGACAAATAGTCCTTTCGGGAAGTCACATAAATTGTCGATCTATTCCCAGTATCATGTCTATGGTATCACAGATGTTGCAGACGCACTCTTGTTAGTCGTACTAGCTCTAGTGTGGGGTGGGTAGTGTGTCATGCCCAAACACTTCCTTCATCGGGGTGTAGAAGCTGGGGGTAGGAAGTCAGTCTTAGCCTTCAGATAATTCACCGAGAGCACCAACCTCTTGAACAGTCCCAAACTGGATGAGTGCCTCGAGGCAAGCCCGGCCAACCCACCGTTCCAACCTTTGTACTTCATCTGGTGTAATAAATTCTTGTGTCGGGCGGGAGGCAAAAACCATTTGTACGCCCGATGCACGTATAGCACCGCGCCGGGAGACTGGACCTAAGAGGCCAGAGTTTGTGTGAGGCTATATGTGACACAAATGAGAACTTGCCTGGCGTGGAACCAGAGCCCAAATTTTTCAGTCGGTCACTCGATTGGGTATATGATTTGGCAAGGTGGTACAGGTGGAATGTCTCCATCTATTGGTGGTATGAGCTACATCGTTCATGCAGATGGACATCAGACATACCTCGAGTGTTGTGAGACGTGGGACCTCGCTGAGTGCCCGCTCGATCAGAGAGGAATTGTGATCAGGGAAGGTCGTTTGGCGACCTTGCGAGGAATAGAAACTACCGACAACAGTCGAAAACAATCCAACCCCCGATTCCGGACATTACACACCTGTCTGCAGCCGCATTGACGACATCACCCAGCACGAGCGTCTGGTTCCCCCCGGATGATGCAGCTTGATTCACCACCTCAATCAGTTTCGCGTGTAGCTCCCGATCGCCAGTGACCTGTGCTCAATCAGGCACCAGTCAGCGATCATACCGAAGGTGTGTGCGACACACTCACTGGCTTGCTTATGATGTAAGCGGCTTTATCCTTTTCTGGGTCAATATCTCCACCAAAGTCAAAATCCCAGTTACGGGTAATTGCCACACAAGCGTCCGGAATGACCAGCGACCCCACAGGTATGTCCGTGAGCGCACCGCATGAGCCGTAGCTGAAAAAATAACGTTTAAACCAGGCGCCTGGGCTCCGCGATGGATCCCGCATACCGAACGATAATCATGTCTCCAGTGAGGCATTCGCGGGCTTCACGCACGAAAAAGTCCATATTGGGGCCACCCATTCCAATGGCGACCACGGACACGGGGACACCATGATATCGGCCTACAGTCACAATGCCAGGCATCAAAAACGTGCTGGAGATGTCATGAGGAATTGGTACGGACCGGTGATGGTAAGAAATCCCCGTTCGCTCAAGAGCTCAAATGGCTTTGGAGAGGCGTCGAAGGAGGCGGCGATGGTACGCGCGCGCTTTGGATCGCCCACTGTCACCTGCACCGAATAACTACAATCAAGCATTAATGCATAATATTCTCAACAGTCACTCACGATCCGGTTGGCAATTTCTCCATGCTTCAGGCCTAGATGGTACACGCGGCCACTTGGGGTACGAGGAAAGTCTACGAATCGCCATGATGAATTCTCGAAGAATATGTGCAAATTCAACTCACTGGCATCGAGGATGAGGTCTTTCATCGGGGGATCTTTGGGTGCGGGGTAAAGGTCGTTGTCAGGTGCAGCTCCCTTCCAGCAGGTTCAAGAGAGAAAAGAGATGGCCGAGCAAGGCCGGTGGCGATATGGAGCAATGCCCATTTGCCAACTGGTTATGGGTCTTGTGATACCGTATGAAGAACGTGACCACCCGCGGGGCCGGGGGCTCATGGTAACAAACGCAATTGCAAATCACAAATTATAATTATGTCAATTAGCGCTTATTTGGGGAACATTATTAAACTAGAGCTTGGGTTTAATCATACGCTGAACCGAACTGGGATCAAGGATCCCAGCAGGATAAGGGAGAAGATAACCATCAGTATGAAGCGAACCCCCGTCGACAACCTGGGAACGTGGATCAGGGGTGCATACATCAAAACGAATGTCAGGGAGCCTACCAAAGTCTGACCAGTGATCCAACTTGCAGCATCGCTAAACAAGAATATTGCAGCGTTTGCAATATCTCCGATGTGCCCTGTCCGCTGTAATGGGATATCCGACGTCACCATCAATCCTAGAGCCCTTTTATCTTTATCGCTTATTTTGGCTCCCAGTCGATCCATGCCTTCGGTTCCGCTGATTGGTCCTGCGCAATTTCAACGGAACAACCAAAGTTCAAGATGGGATACCAAAATAGTAATGCTTCAACCTACCTGGGGCGATTACATTGCTCCGGACACCACGTGGACCCTCTTCGACAGCAAGCACCCGGCTAAGAGCATCAACCCCGGCTTTAGCGGCCGACATGTGGGCCTAGGTTGCGTGGATATAGATCTAGGTCCAACTACGTATGGGCCACATCGGCTCACCTGCCAAGGCATTCCTCGATAGTGGTAGGTTGCAGAGACCATGATGTACGACCCATGTTGCTCTCGAACGTACGGCAGCGTCGCTTTGACAGTGTGGTATGTTCCCAGCTATGGCGGATCAGCTCTGAATCAGCCTCGAGTTTGTTGTAACGTACAGTATCAATTTCAACCACCGTGCGGAACCCCTTCTCGGTTATCCCTTCAATTGGTGCCAGAAAATTACCGGCCGCGCCTGAGGACGGGGTTTAAGACGAGTGTATTAACACAAACAGGCATCGCAGACTAACCACATATTACGAAGTCGATCCGTCCGAACTTGGAGATTGTCGCATCCACGGCCGCACGCAATTGCTCAGGACTTCGCACATCCGCTTGTGCTGGAATACATTGACGGCCTGTAGAAGCTGAGAGCTCATTCGCCGTTGTGGTTAGACGGTCGAGTCTACGTATTTGGTGAAATCTTGATAATAAAGTTAACTGTGTGATACACACCTTCTTCCTACGATAGTGGCATTTGCCCCATGTTTCATCTAAAATCAAGAATACAGGCCAGTGCAGCGAGCTGAATTTTACAAACGCCCCAGAACATATTCCAATTACTTGCCATTGCTTCGACCATACCACGACAAATACCACTACCACCGCCGGTACAAAACAAGACCTTTCTATCGAATATATTTTCTTTGAAAGTCGAGGTCGAGGAAATATGGTGAGAGATAAATGGCGTCTTGCTAGGTGCGGGGGTCATGGTTGTGGGGTAATATGACTGTTCGATCCGGATGATCCACCGAACAAGGGGCCACTAGCGCTGGGCGCTTGATCATTCAAAGTCTCCTCGCTACCACTCCGGTGTCAAGTCGATGAAAGTAAAAGTTAAGCATTGGCACGCCGTGGCACACTGGAAATGGGACATTGGGACCGAAGCGGAAACACAAGTAGATGAAGAAGAAGAAGAAGAAGACGTGTGTGGTATTTGCCGTGTCGCGTTCGAGGGGTGCTGTCCAGCTTGCAAAACACCTGGAGATGATTGTCCGTTGAGTGAGTGCTCTCCCAACATCACCACGTTTCCTTATCCGCCCGCTTTTTGTCATGTTTAACCATAAACTGTATAGTCTGGGGACAGTGCACACACGTTTTCCATATGCACTGTTTAATCAAATGGATCGAGCAACCAGCATCGAAGCAACAGTGTCCTATGGACAGGCGACCGTGGGGTAAGTGACATTTTATTGACTCCTATCTTTTTACCCCGAATGGACGTAATAACACCTATGCTTCGTCGTTTTTGTGATACTTTACAGTTACTGCGGAGGGTAAAGTCGATCGCACGCAACCCTCTGGTACGGCTGAGTTGGCCACGGCTTAATCGCTGGCATCGACGCACATACCCCTGAGCACCTCAGATACAGGGATTTCCTTAGAACAAGAAAGCGTACCATAAGCGTTTGTGATCGGACACCTCAACCGCGTCTGTTAATTGGCAACTCGCGACCAGAAAGTCATGAGGCACAATCGCGATTCGACACTCTGTCTCATACACGGATCACTGGTCTGCCGCCTTGAGCAAGAAGAAGTTGGCAGCGACCAGCTGCAGGCCATATCGTTTCCCAAACTCAATACCAGACCACTTGCGACGTTGCTCGAGCTCTGCTCCATACTCTGGCGAACCCGGTGGTATGTCGAAGCCTTCGCTTGGTTCACGGAATAACAAAAATACTGGCCAATCGAAGCAGGATGAGTATCCTCCTAATCTTTGACAAGAAGTTGCATACCGTAGCGGTGGACACCAGTGCCCGGTCCGGGGCCGGGGGGGCGATAAGGGGTGGTTGCTTGTTTGGTTGACTTGGCTCCGATAGGAGCATTCGCAGCGTCTTTTGCTAGTTGGGCAATAGCGTCGACGCTGGGCGGTCGAAGCCCAGTAATCTGCAAATCACGGCTCAATGAAGTCGATTTGATTGGGAAGCACGGTATAACCAACCACCCAATGCCTGAATGGCCCAAACTTGGGATCTACGCGAGAGGGCGCATCGGGGTCCAAAAAGGCGAGGGTATATGTGCTATCAGGATTATCATCGGAAGCAGGGGCGAACGTAATGATAGGTTCATTGACGGTGTCTGCCTTTGTCAGCTCATTCCCAAGCTGAGCTTCCTTGTCGCCCCATGCGACGTTCAAAATTGTTGAGGGCACGAACCCTTCGGGAATGACCTGATAATAGACATTAGGACTGCGAATATCGTCTAACATGCGGGCGTACATCAGGGACAATCTGTTCCTTGTGCAATGCCTCGACGACGGAATCGAATGGACTGAGTGATGGCATGGTAGGGGTGTAACTTGAGGTAACTAAGTGGGACCACAGATGCGCGTTCTCTTATATGCGTCAGGATGACCTCATGATTATACCCGGGCCGGGGCTACCGTGCCAAGAACAGTAGGATGTCGCTGCGTATTTGCTTTATGGCCAGCTTACTCCTTAATCGTCATCTTACAACTTTTGATGAGTGTGAATAATACCATATTGTAAAAGGGGAGTTTACTACAGCTATATACTAGCCATGTCGAAGTCAACGGTTGCCCCAAGTCGAACAAAGGAAGACTCACTAAAGAAAGCGATACAATCTGGCACCAATTTATATCTTACAAATCAGGCAGGGATGAGCAAGTCTCCGAAATTGCGGACGAGAACGATCGACCCGAGGAATAAACCAACGCCGGTGAGGAGACTAATGTTTCCTGTGGCGGGGTATGGTGAATAAGACAGTCCAGTGAGCCTTAAATTTTCCTATTTACCTGCCCGTTTGTCAGCCGCCCAAACTTCATTTTTCATGAAGCTGGAGAACACACCCTCGTCAGCATCCGCCTCGGGGCCTGCGTGAGTGAGATAGGCTGGTTGACGAGATCGAGAGGCCATGTTATTCTGGTTCTAGTATGCTTGACTAATTATAATCAGTTGCGCACGACTTGCGATTTGGATCGTGGTTAGGACGTTTTGATGTGGAATAATTTAGTCTTGCACAAATACCGATCAGTCACGTGCCATCACGATAACATTTGATTCAAGCAAAATCAAATTGCCATGAGCAAATGTCCAAGGATGGCAACCCACAAAGTCCTTTCTTCTCAGTCCCGTTAAATGCAGAATACGGTATAGTACATCGGAATTAAATCAGCAACACGCTGCTCGCCAACCTCGTTTATCCTTGCCCCAATCTTCCCTGAGCCTCAGAGCTGTGGGCCCGTCGTCTTCCTCGAATCCTTCATCAAAGCCCAGTCGAGACTCCTCCCACTCCCATCTCTGCACCACCCTACGTGTCACGTATTCAAAAACCGGGGCAACCCCTTCTCCGGTGCGTGCGCTGCTCCAGAATAGTTTGGGTCCAGTTTCCAGTCGCTCATTTCCAGTAACGGGTAATTGGGGGGATTCGAGAATGAAGCCCTCCGGGAAACTTTCCGGCCGCTGCATAGGTTTTATAGTGGCTTCTGAGGCAGTGGATGAGGAATGAGAAACACTTCGAGAAGGGAGGGCTTGTGTGGGCGTCGAAGCAGAGAAATGTGAGTGGGCAGTCTCCATAGACATAACTGATGACCCCCCACGGCGCAGCTGGCTATGGGTGGGTGAGGTGCTTCGACTCGGTCTGGTTGGACTGGTAGTTCGAAACAGGGAGGTTGCCGGGGTGTGATAGACGGTGTGGTTCGTACTTGCTGTGCCATTGCCCTCCCGGCTAACACCGCGCGACTTTGACCGTAGCCAATGGGGTCGCGGACTACCTGAGGGTATACCTATTGATTTAGATCGGGATGGCGATCTTGGAGGTGATTCAGGCTCAGAATCCGCATGCAGAGGTCCTGAATACGGTTTCCGGGGTATCTGTGTAGGTTGCGACGCATCGTCTTCAGGGCCCGGTAAGAGAGGTCCCTCGGATAGGTCATCGACGTGTATAGTACGTCGTTTTAAGGACGCTGGGGTAGGGGCAGAGTCGGGCTTCGTGGGAATCAGATCCTCAAGGAAACGGCGAACGAGTTTGTCGGTGATAGGTAGATCACCCCCGTTCGGCTCCCCGCGGCGCTGAGCTCGATCTTCAGCACCCGAAGACCCACTGGGGTGTCGCTCCTGGTCAGGAAGAAGATCCACTTTGTTACCAACAAACACTGCACAGAAGTCAGCTTCGGAGCCCTCGACAACAGGACACTTGGCGATGAAATTATCCCACCACCGCCGGAGCTGTGATAGCGAG
>WSTI01007847.1:0-10538 GCA_019616915.1 Ceratobasidium sp. 423
GACATCCACAGACTCCTAGGTGATTAGAACACCTAGGCTTTATTTGACTTTTCTCTTTCTGCTGGTTATTTAACCACCCATTGAGTGCGAATGTCACATCTAAAGCCCAGGCAAGTATATTACCTGGTTGATAGGAGGACTAGTGACTCGTGCTCTAGTCTAGAACAACATACTATGTGGTGTGTCTCTACAATTAAACAGTGAATGTAATAACAATTGTATCATTGAGTGTGATATTGAGTGCAATATAGTAGAAAGAAACCTAATCCAACTCCAACTGAGCATCAGAATCCATCTGACTGTGGCTAACTCTACTGGGGATGTCACAGATAGATCAGGGCACATGGCTTGTGGCTCACTCAAAAATTGGACACATGTTTCAAGGCTGCTTGCTGTGGCTAAAGTTTTGATGCATACTGTATATTACAGGTATCTGTTCCATTATTCATGACCCAAAGAATTGTTTGTGATTCCTACATGTTTCTACCTGACACACATATCAATCAATCACTATGATATTAGCTTGAGCTTTCTGATCCTCTCTAAATACCAAACTACCATCCAGTGTCCTCTGAGGAACCCTTTTACCCTGTCTTCTGATTGCACTTTCTCCTGACACCAGTAATACATCTCTTGGATGGACTTTGGGTCTGCTGAGAAGTATGCCTTGAACTTTTCCCTGAGTCTCCCTTTATGGTAAACAGCCCATGCCAATTGTGGTACTTGGTCCTCTTGAGTGCAGGTGACTTCCCCTCGGATCAGTCTTGCATGCCATGTTCCTGCTGGCCACCAGCATGTGTAGCAAGCCACACCCCAAGGCATGTTTCTGGTTTGCTCCTTGACATCCTCCAGTGATTGACCTTGACCCAGATGAGTCATGCTGCGGCGAAGACCTGTTCCTCTGGAGTTGGGGCAGTTGGCTATCAGATGCAAGTCATCATTCTGTTCAATGAGGCATGCAATGCACCTGTTCTCAAGATATGACATGGCACATTCAAGTTTGGCTGCTGTGAAGCCAGAAACAGAGGATGGGTCCATTGGTGCAAGGTCCTGAAGTGATGTGTCACTGTCTGCAGACTCATCAAACTCATCCTCATTGGCACCAGGAGGAGACACAGGAGCTGGTGCTGGTGCTGGTGCTGGGGGTGCTAGTGGTGGATGAGGTTGTTGCCAAAGTGCCTGCTGTCTTGGGGGGAAATGAAGTGAGGTTGATGCTGTGGATGGGATGCTCTTGGTGGGAGCAGTCAAGGTGTGCTTGGTTGATTGTCCAGATGCTTTGCTACCTGATGGTGCAATGGAATGGTGTGTCTTTGTCTGGGTGGTGGCCACCTTGGGAATGTCTTGTGCACTTCTGGATCTGCTGCTGGGGGGGGAGGCTACTGGGGTTCCCTTGCTCACCCCATGTGGCATCCATGTGGCAGCTGCAATCACACCTGCATGTGCAAGGAGTGCTGGCCCAGCAGGGGCCTTCTCAGGTATTTTCCAAAGTGGGACCAGCTGGGCTGAGAGCCAGTGGGACTCTCTGGTGCAGTTGTCACATGGCATACACTCTGAGTCAGAGCATGTTCGTGCCAGATCCTGGCCATCCAGATAGGCACTCATGTGGTAGCGTCTACAGCCCAGCCCATCATTCAGCATGGATTTGAGTGCCTGGTAGCCACTGAAGTCAACTTCTGGCATGGCAGGTGGGAATGGCCGGCTCCACAGGATGACTGACAATGCAGGCCGACCATCTCGACCACAGCGACCTGACTCTTGAAAGAACTCAACAATGCCATAGGGTACTCTGATGTGCACCACAACACGGCATGCTGCATGATGAACTCCCACACCTAGGGCACCTGTGGCAACAAGACATTGAATGATGCCACTCTGCCAGCCAGAGAGCAGCTCTTGCTTCTCTGCTGCCAGCAGATCTGCATGGAACACAGGCCAGCCTCCAGTGGCAGCAATCTGTTTGGCCAGCTCCTTGTCACGGCACTGCAGCAGGATGGTCTCCCCTGGCTGGAGCTGTGCAATGTACATGTTTGCATGGTTGATTGCAGCTGCCTTCTCTTGTCCAGACTTGTACTGTGCTGCATGGTACTGGATCTCTGGGCGTTGAGTTGAGTTCCGGACAATGCTCATTGAGGCAATTCCAACTGCTTGCTTGATGTGGGGCTCCTGCTCTGGGGGTAGTGTGGCTGTGGTAAGAACAATGGGAACACCCAGGGAGCCCAGATTGGAGACAGCAGCAAGCAAGGGACGGAAATGCTTGGAGGTGTTTAGGATGTGGGGCTCATCCACAACAATCCGTGCCAGTTTCCCTTGGTTCCTGACCACTCGAGCCCACTCCATGAAGCTCTCTGCACCAGTGGTCTCAGCACTGAGAAGAGTCATCCCACGGTCCTGACACAGATTGTGTGCCCACTCGCTGCAGATGACCCCTGCATCATCAGCACGCTGTTGCAGATCCATCTTGAGAGCAACCAGGGGTGCTACAACAATGGTGACCATGGGCTCTATGTTGGCTGGGGCCATGAACAGTGCACTTTTGCCAGCACCAGTGGGAAGGACAACCAGCAGGTTCACCCTCCTTGCCATGATGGTGGCAAGTGCCACACCTTGGGCTGGGCATTTGAAATGCGCATGTGGGTTCCCCAGGAAATGATGGAGTGCCTTGAGGTGAACTGGACCTGGCATGACAAGGGAGGACAGGGGTGGGTGGATGTGGAAGGTGGCCAGTTGTTCAGTGAGGGGTAGAACTGCTTTGGAGACCTCATCTTTGACAAGTGCAGCAGCTCGCTGAGCAAAGCGCACTTCAGCAGCTTGCATCATTTGTTCTGCTTGATCTGCAGCTCGGGGTTGTGGTTGTACTGCTTGCCCTGGGGCATCATGGTGGGTGGTTGTGGTGGTAGTGCTGGTGGTGCTGGTGGTTTTGGCAGAAATTGTGAGGGTAGGCATGATGGATTGATTGCTGGGGGTATTTGAACCCTCAGCCCCTGCACCTGGAGCTAGGGCTGGAGCTGGAGCTGGAGCTGGAGCTGGAGCTGGAGCTGGAGCTAGAGCTGGAGCTGGAGCTGGGCACAGTGCACGGATTGGCTTCAACATCCAGTTGTGGGCAGCCTGGCTGGCAGCAATGAACTTGACTGCAGCAGTGGAGCTCATCAGTGTCCACTCTGAAAGCTTGATGGCATACAGGCGGTTGCCCAGGCGTGTGGTATGCCCAGACAGCATGTCCCAGGCAGAATTCTCTTGATCTGTGTCCTCATTGGCTTCAATCCAAAGCAGGTGCCTTCGCATGATTGCAATCATCAGATGGCGCCACCGTGCAATTCCAATTTTGAATCCTAGGAACTCGAGTGTAATGTGTTCCAGACTCTTTGAGATACGTGTGGAGGAATATGGAGTTCCATTGGAAGCAAAGACATGTTGAGCCTGGACTGATGCCCGAGCCTCACCATAAAGATGGTGTGTCCAGTCAACCACCAGTGGCTGCACAAGGCCATGCAAAATCATAAACAACTCAGTGACCTCCCATGGAAGGGCATGTACAATCACACGGTCCTGTTCAGTTATGGAGGTTGTCTTGCTGTAGTATAGGACATAGATGAGAACACCATCAACCCAGAAGATGTTACGCCCCCGGAGGAGGGTGTTGAAGATCTTGATGCCACAGAATTCCTCCCCTCGGCCAGGTTGGCCCCCCAACATGTGCATCAGATCTGCCATGTGCTCAGTGACACTGTCAACAGCTTGGAGCCAGTCAACCAGTCGCTTGCGGATCCACAGAGGGACACCATCCTTGTCCACCCCACTGTGGAATGTGCCCTTTGCCTTGGGGTTCTGCAGGAACTGTTTGGCTAGGAGGGTGTCCATATGAACAAATGGATTGAGTGGATCTGAGAAAACGGAATACCCTGGAGTCAGGCAGGACAGATCATCTATCAAGCACATGTCCTTGTGGAATTCATATTTGAGTTCCTCAAGTGTCAGCCCCAGGAGCACCTTCTCAAACAGCATCCTCCGTGTTTCTTCAATCAAGGAAATCACCATCTGCTGCAGCTTATCCATTTCAATCACATGACCATCAAGCTGAAGGCGGTCACCAGCAAGATTTGTCCATGCCACCCGAGGCAGCCCAGTGGTGGTGTGGGAGTAATGCTGAGCCAAGTGCTTTACTTGCTGCAATGCACCAAATGGGGTCAATTCTTTTGAGGACACATAGTGCTTTAGCTCCCTTGTTGCACTGAGCAGCATTTGGATGTGGTGATAAGCAGGGAGGGGCAGGAAAATTAATTTCAAGTCCCTATGTGTAAAAAAAAGTAGGAGTTTCAACTCACACTAGAAGGCTAATGCCATTGTCCCGATTGAGTCGTCTTATTTGCTGAAATGCCACCATCCGCATCAGGTATTGTATATCTGCTAACCCTGGTGCTATGGCATTTGGCTGCTTGAAAGTGCCATCAACTTGTAGGTTGTTGAGCACAACAAAGGTTGCAACAATGTCCTTGAACTTGGAGGCCTCCATATGTTCTGTGGACTTTGGGCAGAAGCAGGCCATGGAGAGTTGATGGATGCAGTCAGACAACTTCTCTGACCCAGCAACTCCATTCAGAGCATCATTGGTTTTCCGTGCCCACTTGACTTGGTCTGAGGTGAGGAAGGAATTGAACAAGGTGTTCTGTGATGCAGCTGTAGCACTTTTTGCCCTGATATCAAGGTGGCGCTGACGCATCCGGATGACAAACAACAAGATGGCAGCCCATGTGTGTGCATATCGGTTGCAAGTCCCATGGGTTTGGAGTTGTTTGAATGGTTTGGCCTCTTTCCTGTTATAGAAATTAACAATGTTTAATTACCAGGAAACCACAGATCCACTTGAATTGGATTAAACCAGGGGGGTGGGGGTGGGTACAGTGGATGGGAGGAAACTCACCCATCTTGTGCATCATTAATTTGCATCCGGATCACTTCATGTGCAGAATCCTCCAATAACACCTGCTCCTCATTGAAAAGATCTTGACACCATTTCACCAACACATGGTAGTTATCATTGCCCCTTGCAGGGAGCTCAACCAGCTTGATCAGGTCTGCAGGTTCATGCCCAGCCACCAGCTTGTCCCAACGCTGATAATGAATGAATGGCCAAGTTTCCCTGACTGAGCGAGAAGTGGCTGAAGGTTTCACATGGGGAACCTCTTGACGAGCACGTAGGAATCCTTCAAAAGCTACATCTGTGGGATCACCTGCAAGATTGATGGAGGAACATGTTCTGCTTGGTGCCAGTTCTGGGGCAATCCTGAAATCCTTCCGGTATGCATCCATGGTAAACACAGTTTGGACCCTGACTCGGGGGGGTTGACGTGCAGGTTCACCCTGTTTCTTCTTGTCACATATGCGCAGGTGACGATACATGCTCTGTTTTGTCTCATAGCATGTGCGCCAACAGTACTGTTCACACCAGGGACACTGCTCTGCATCATGCACAGGCAAGGCAGGCACTGGTGCACAAGGATATGGGAGTGATGGTTTGTACTGGTGACAAGGTGCCAAGTGTCAGCTGATCTCGGGGGGAGGGGGGGAGGGGGGAACTTGGATGGAGGCCATTGGCAAAGGCATACCTTTTGCTCACTGATTACTGGGTATTTCTTCAATCTTTCCTCAATGTTGGCTGGCAGAGCTGCCTTTCCATCCTGATGAGACTTGACATGTCTTAGCACAGACTCGAATGGTTGACACTCATCACACAGAAGGCAGTAGAAGACCTGGACCTGCATTAGGACACCAAGGTGAATTCCACTCAGGAATGAGTCGGTTTTCACATCATATATCTGAGTTGGTATCAAGAAAGCACCAGGAAGGGAAGTACTCTGATTCAAAGGGATTAATTAGTGAATGGGTTGTTGAAATAAATTATACTTACAGTGGTTAGCTGGGGAGCCATGGGCAACTGTGGGCCAGTTGGAGATGGAGCCTGTTGGAGAGGGTCAGCCCTTGGTTCACATCTCAGGTGGTTGGGGCAGTGGGGATGGGATCTGCTGTTTGAGTCTCTCCCCCCCCCCCCTCCCCCTCCCCCTCCCCCCCAGGGTAGGATACCATGAGGGAGAATGACCATGAATCCATATATGGCCATGATCATTGAGGGGGTATATCCTCTCAAAGATTGGACCCTGATCCAAAATCAATGAATAAAAGTTGAGTATGTTCTAGGCATGATCTTTGATGAGGTATACCCTCTCAAAGATTGGACCCAGACCAGCAATAAATAAAGAAAATTCCATTATGGTGCCAGCCCTGATCTTTGAGGGGGTATACCCTCTCAAAGATTACACCCTGACAAAATGAAGAAAAAATCAAATAAATATTAGCCTTGATCTTTGACAGGGTATACCCTCTCAAAGATTGGACCCAGACCAGCAATAAATAAAGAAAATTCCATTATGGTGCCAGCCCTGATCTTTGAGGGGGTATACCCTCTCAAAGATTGCACCCTGACAAAATGAAGAAAAAATCAAATAAATATTGGCCTTGATCTTTGAAGGGGTATACCCTCTCAAAGATTGGACCCTGACCAGCAATGAAATAAATGAAGTTTGAATATATTCTGGCCCTGATAAGGACCTCTATGGGAGAGAAGACTGTTCCAGTTTTTTTTAAAAAAATAGAGAGAAAATAAGAAAAGAAAAAAAAAGAACACACAAATAAAGAAAGAAAGAAAAGAAAAAACAGAACAGAAAAAAAAGATGATGGTTGATCTTTGAGGGATTCCCTCTCAAAGATCAGGACAACATGACCCCTGATGGGAGGGAGGCTCCATCATAAGAAAAACAAGTCAGCCATGACCCTTGAGGCAATATACTCCTTCAAAGATCAGGGCACATCATCCCAATCTGCAAGGGGCCCTTTACCAGAAAAGAAAAAAAAGAAAACAAAGAAAAGAAAAGGTCAACCCTGATCTTTGAGGGGGGATACCCATTCAAAGATCTACCAGCTCTCATCTCCATGGATCCACCTCAGGTTCCCATTGAGACAATTCTACCTGCCATCCAGTGAAAACAGATTGAATCAAGGCCACTTACCATCAGGGAAAATATCTTAGTTTACTGATGGAAGGGGTTGGGATGGAACTCTAGCCAGCAGCAGGTAGGTGGTGGTGGTGGTGGTGGTGGTGGTGGTTAAGAGCAGAAAGCACCAGATCACATGATCCAAGGGACCTCTCTGATGTGGTTTGTTTTGACAGGTTGACAGCTGTTGGTGATTATCTCAGCAGTGGTATACATCCCCAAATGGCTTGACACTTGTGGGTGATTAGTCAGCAATGACATATCACTCTGAATTTGTATATCATCTTCTCAAAGATCAGGGGGGTATTGAGATGGGTCCATGATGTTCCAATCTTTAAAAGGGTTTACATATTTAAATATCAGCAAAGTATCATAGTGGGTCCATGCATCACAGTGAAAAGTAACCCCATTGTTTCAAGGGGGTTCCCCCCTTAACACAAATGGAATGTTCTAAACAAGGGAATCAGCCCTTGTCCTCCTATCAATCAGATGAGGTTCCTCCCTTAAAGCCATAAATATCATGTTCGTAACTAAAGGGGGTCTAAGTAGACCACAGTAAAGCAAAAGTCCAGTAAGGCTTAGGTGTACTAATCACCTAAGAGTCTTTGGTTGTCAAACAAGGGATACTCAACCTGGTGCCCCAAGGCCAAATACTGCCCTGTATTTTATACAAGAGAACATTCTATCTACATGGAGTCTATCAGCATAAGGCCATGAGAATATATACAAGTCATAGATAAGGATAGCCAATAAGACCTTAGTCTCAGTCAGCTATCTCTTATCCACAGTCAATCAGCTCCTATTCCACAGTGATCAGAGTGTCCTATCTGATCCTGGTCCCTCCTATCTGATCCCATATTCCCTATCTATACGTGTTAATCCCATGGATCTCCTTGGGATCCTAGGAGATCCATGGGGGTAGTGTCTGTGTCTATGACATGCAACCAGTGTTTTTTACCCCTTAAAGTTGGCCCCCTTGTAGTTTAATGGGGTAGAAGCTAGTCAGTGGAATCATCCATTATACCCCCTTAAAGTTACCCCCATATGGGATTAAGGGGGTGATTCTTATGGATGCAGGCAATGTATGATAAGACACATTTACTTTATAACTTAAGTACATATTATTATTCATCCTCTACCTCATCCTCCTCTGCTTGCTCTGGAACATCATCAAACACTGTTTGTTGGATTGATTCACCCCAATCAATTAGGTAGTGCTACCAAGCAGGTGGTAAAATTCTTGATGATGGAGCCAGTTCAGAAGAAGACCACACAGGCTATACCATATGTCAACTTTTAATGCATGACTCATTCTAATCAACATGACCAGTGCTCAAAACATGACCCAACTGCTGAAGCCACAGCACCAGTTGGTTGCACCAAAGACTGAAGGGTGCCCAAAGATGGTAAGTAGGCAACTAGCTGATGACCAACCAGACTTACACCAAATGTAGTGCATGAAGCACCCTGCTATGCCCAAGGCCAAGCCTCAACCCAAAGCTGGTGGGTCTGCAATTTCATCCCCTAAGCACCACACCAGCATGAACATTGCTGAGTCCCAGCCTACACATAACCCCAGTAGGTCCCTATATATATATATATATATATATATCTAATAATAATCCTGACTTCACATCTAGGATAGACATCACATCAAGAGTGTGATGAAAATGGCAATCCAAGTGGCACCAAAGAATGCTTGTTTCCACCACAAAATGTTAGTGGATCCCTGTTGGCTCAACTCAAATCACTGGTGACTATTTATTTATTTATCACTTTCACCTCATTCCCCCACCATATGCATGTGCATGTGCAAGCATCAAATTGATTGAAAACCCTTGCTGGAGACCTGTGGACACTCCCAACTTGGCTGTTTTTTTTTTTCATTTATTCTATGTGTAATTCTATTTAAAACCCCAATGTATAACAATTGGTGAACATTTTGGTACTGTGTGAAGGTAAGGGGGTAACCCATATAAACAAATGGGGCAACATAAACTTAAATAAAGGGGGGTTATCCCCTATAACTGTATCACCTGGGTAACACCTGTAAAACTAGGAGGTAACCCTGGGTAAATTCAAGGGGGGGTTGCCCCCTTAAAACATGCATGGGTTGCCAAGTTAGTGTTCAAGGGGGTTTGTTTTAACAGTAATGCAGTTTCTGATCTTTGACAGGCTATATCTCTTCAAAGATCAGGGGGATGTTGTCATGAATACAGGAGTGAATACATGCAATCAATAGTATGTATACATATGGTATATGTTGGATATTTCTGGATTAAAATTTTGGCCAATGGGGTGTTCCCAAATTGTCTCCAAAAAAAACGGACCTCATTTGAATGGAGTTTCCATCTATGTTGGTGTTGTTGTGTGACCATATGTGGCAGGGACAGTTAGTCCTGTCCAGTGACCTTGGTGTGACCCTGTGTCTTGTTACTGTCACAGTTGTTGATTATAGAGCTGTCAGAATGGGTTTTGTTGCTGGATCCCACCACACCTGTAGCATGTTCACAGGTGTGCAAATCAAATGCAACACATGACTGTGTTTGCAGAAAGCATGCATCAATTGGGAACAGGGAAGAAAGTCAATTGCATTTTATAATGTAAGATGTAGGATACAGACTAATATAATCTGTGTGCAAAAATGGGATCAATACAACATACCTATGCAGAGGTGTGCCATGAGGTTTACCACCCAGGGTTGCATTTCATTTGCAAATGCTGGTCAATTAGCCCCAGACTATTCTTGCATTGTTTTTTTAGGTATTTCAGGGTGTTTTACCTCAGGATATTTCTTGTGTGACATGTGATGTATACCATTTGACAGGGTTGAATTGTTTTTTTTTTTTTTTTTCATTTAACAAGCTATATTACATGTGGTTGTGGTGAGTATATGCCATGTTTGCATTTATGGAATCCCTGGACCCACAGGATGCCCCCAGATCTGGGGAAATCCCATGCCTGGTGCACTGGGCTTGGGTAGAGCTGTCATTTCAGATTCTAGTGCAGCTGGATCCATGCAAATTCTGGCCCAAACCTGGCTATATTCTGGCATGCCAAGTCATGGGCTTGGAATGGGAGCCAGCCTGACCATGCTGGATCTGGCACCAGGTTCCTGCTACCCCACTGGTTGTGGGGGGCAGTTGAGGTGAGTAGAATCCCACTACATCATCATGTAAGTAGTATCAGAAAATAGACAAAGATTCTGGCTTTTGAATGGTATATGAATCATCCTGAACAAAAAATATTTGAGGGAGATAAAAGCTTTGGAACAGTTGGGGGGGACACCTGGGGCTAAACCACACCTTTGGGAGCCAACTTTCCAGATACAGCATGGAACTTTATGAAATAAATACCATTTAATGCACAACACCTTGTGGTCTTATAGTAGGACTTTAATCCTAAGATCTGAATCCCAATGGTTGCAGTACCAGGGGGGGGGGGGGGAATAAACATGAAAAATAAATTTACCCCTGAGAAGCACCACAAGTG